>JAJOOR010018592.1:0-11535 GCA_036250505.1 Solanum acaule
AATGTGAATTTTTTAAAAAATAAAAGGGTGGGGGATTGTCGGAGGGGAGTATGGAGAGGAGGTGATAGAGTGGGGTAAGAAAAATAATTTAAATTTTTTTTTAAAAAATAATATGTTTTTAGTATATTATCTTTAATCCTTAATTTTTAATTAATGTCAATAGTTTATTAATTAATTTTATCAAGGTGGAATATTTTATCTATGCAGAATGTCATGTGTTAAGATTTTTTCAAATAAAAGAGAGAGTGCATTACGCACACCATTGAGATATGTTTCTCAAACTAATAAGTGATAGTTTAGGTATGAAACTCACACTCTCAATAGTTTAGGTATAAAACTAAAAAAAAAAAAGAATAGTTTAGGTGTGTTTTTGACACTTATCTCTTTTTTGAAATATGAATAGTTATAATCAATTTTGGTTTTTGCTAATTTTAAGGAGAGTGATCATTCTACATAATATTTTGCTAGTTTTGAATAGAAATGGCCGGAAGTTAGAAGGTAGAGGATATAAAATGCGTCTCTTTTAATATTTTAAAAATAATAATTTGAAAGGAAAGAGATAATTCTATATAACCTTTTGTTAGTTTTAAGGAGAAGTGGTTCGAAGTTAGAGGAGAGATGATATTAAATATATTTTATTTTTATTTTTTAAAATGCCAATATATAACTTTTGGGTTAATATGTACAAGGTTTTTATTGTAAAAATTTGTCTATTAATTGCTAATTAATATTGGGTTATATGTTAGGGAAAATTGTATAAAGTAGCAAAGTATTAATTCAAATTAAATGTTATAACCACAATATGATTTAATTGTAACCCGTAGCAAACAATTGTCATTCGCCTCTCTCCCAGCGAATCTCGCTCGCCACTCTCCCTCGCCTCTCTCACTTTATACAAACACAAATGTATAAATTGCGTTTGTGTTTTCTATAAAGGGAGAGAAAATTGTATATACAAATACAAATACATATATTTTCGTCTTATACACTTATAATTATACAAATACAGATCTTCCCCTACCAGTTCTCTTTTGTCTTTCTCTCTTTCTCGCTTTATACAAACACAAATTATACAAATTACAATGTATAATTTGTGTTGTATAAAGCGAAAGAGAGATAGAGATTTGATATACAAACGTTTTATTTCGATTCAATTGTATACAAATTCTAATTTTATGCAGATATACAAACACATAAAATTGAATTGAGAGGCCTCCAACGATTTATACAAATGAGAGGCTGCCAACGATTTATACAAATCTGATGCTCCATAGCAAACATAAAGTTTGTTATGGAGCTCAATTATACAAACTATAGCTATAGCATACAAATATGATTTTTATGTTTGCTAAACCTAAAATTTACGATATGTTATCAATTGTTGGTAATAGTTATCCATCAATATCAATTCCTCAATAGTCTTGGGCTTTTGGCCCAACTCTGCCAAAAATCATCTCTTCAGTGATCACGCATGGGCTTCGGTCCATTTTTGCCTGTGCAAATCTATGTTTGAGCCCTTCATATTTGCTGTATATTCACTACACATCAGATTTTTGAAACTTGTATTATAGCTTTCCTTTTTCTCATATCAGCTTTCTTAACCTGCGGGATGGGGCTGACTAAAAAGGATAAACTATTTTATTAGATCTACATCACTACCGTAAGATACATGTATCCAAAGAATGAAAAATGCTACAGAAAGTAATATTCAAAACTATCGTAAAACTTAATAATTAGGATTTAAACTAGTGGGATTTATGTATTTGTTCGACTAAAAACATAAAAGGATTTTGGGCTCTGAAAGCCCAATAGAAATTCAAGAGGAGGGAAAAGGAGTCTAAATTGGACTTGGTTAATGTCACATGTAAAGAGAATAAAGGAAAATAATTAGGAAACATTAAAAAATGACTATAGTTTGGACTCATGTAAAGAGAATAAAGGAAAATAATTAGGAAACATTCAAACATCAATTAGAGATCTATAACTATAGTTTGCTAAATCACAAATTATAGGGACATGTTTGGGGGAGGAGAGAGGCGAGAGAGGTTGAATGACTGTTGTATTCGTTGTATCACGAATACAATTGTTACAACTGATTTGTATCAAAATGAATACAATTGTATCAAAGCTATTGTATTTAGCTACATATTAGGAGGTGAAATATCAATACTTACTAGACAAATAAATTGTTTCCACAAAACGACCATGTTCCCGTATCTTGTGCTGCTTCGAGGTTGATCTTTTTTTCGTCGTAAGTTCCAGTTACGGACTAAATATGATAAGAAAGAAAAAACAGTACAGCCAAAGGTTATTGCGGCTATTGCAATGCCTGCATCCATGTACGTAATTTTGTTAATTAATATGCAAATATCCTCAACTGAATAATTAAAGAATTGGATTGAGTAGATCCGGTCCATATATATATATATATATAATATACTCATTTTCTTCGTACATATTATGTACAAAAAGTGTAGATTATGATGTGACTTTCGAAGACTTTGATGCATGCATGTCTTCTATATTTGATATTTCATGTTTGGATTCTTGTGACCTATTCCTTTCTCTGTTGTATTTTTTTTTTTATATCAAAATATGAAATTATCCAGGAAGGCCGGCAGAGAAAGCTTTATATATATATACTCACACGTTGGAATAAAAGGATATTCTCAGTTTGTGGAGATTCAACCTACAAAAAATTCCCAATGACTAAAATAAGATTAATTAAACAAAAATATAGTAAAAGATATAGTAGATCGTCAATTTGTGCTATTAGGATGAATAGAAACCCTTCATCCTGAATGGATGATCAATTACTAGTTTTGAGTTCGAGCTTTGAAAAAGGGAAAAAATTCTAATAGGGAGTGATTTCCCTAAGCTTAGAGGCAGATCAAGAACTTAAAGTCTATGGGTTCCTATCGTCACCTCAAGTTTATATTTTAATAATAATTGTGTTTATAGTCAAATACTTATATTTAAAAAAATAATAAATTTTATAATTAATACAAAAAATTTAGACAAAAGCTATTGAATTCACGTAAATAATTAAACTGATCACCGAGCCTCTAAATTTGCCCTTGTTACGCTCACACGAAAACTGTCCCCGCATTCACACCATTTATATACCAAATTTTAGTTTTTATGAGTCAATTATGCTGAAAGATTAGGATGTTTGATGTGCATTAACATTTTCTTGGGGAAAGTTTCGCTAATTTTTATTGTTGGAAGTTTGTGGCAAAAAGAAAATAGATAAATTAAACGTTGAATGTTATTTTGAATTGTGGAGATTCAAACCGAAATATCATTTATAAAACATTATTAAACATAGTACTACAAGTTATTATTAAGGCAAAACACATATGCAGACCCTTATACTTGTCCCTAAATTTCATTTTGGCACTCCAACTCAACCTTGTTTCATTTTAACCCTTCAACTCCAATTTTTATGTTCTATTTTGGCACTTCTAAGTGATATGGCAGAATGTGTGCATCACACTTTCTCTAAGAGAGTGAAAGACAAAAAAACATATTTTTTAAAAAAATAATAAAAGATTACCCTTTAATTCTATTTCTTTTAATAAAGGATTTGGGTTAAGCTTGAATATAGTAAGAGCAGACCATTAGACTCAGACCTTAGTAGGAGTAACCCATTCTATACCCAGTCCAGTCATCATTCGAGGACGAATGATCCCAATGGGGAGATATTGTAACACCCCAGAAATTTTTTTCGAACTGAGACTCGAACCGTTCTTCGTAGTGAGTGAGATTTTGCAACGAATTTAAAATTTCTTGAGTGTTAAGGTCAGTAGAAGTACCACCTTAAGTTCCAAGAAGAACCCAAGAGAAAAGCAATTCAAGTCATTCTTAAGTTTTCTTAAGTTTTGGGTCAATTTCAAACGACCATAACTCCTAGTACAGGATGAGTTAGGTGAGCTACAAGATAGAAAATTAAAGCCCTTCGAGTCCTCTTTCCAACGCCGTTGAGGTTGCTCAATTCCAAGTTCTGAGTAAGAAGTTATGACTGATTTACTAACGTCGCACAAACCTGGCTGCAGCTCCGCGACGCGGAGCCAATACGGACCTCACTTCCTGGTGAAAAATCATTCCGACTCCCAGCTTGTCTTATTTATTTCTTTAGGGGTATTTTAGTCCAAAAAACCCTTAGGAGGTCATCTAAATTGCCCTAAACGTGTAGAAAATCAGTTTTCTTAAATCAAAACCCTCTCATTCACTCCAAAGATTCTACACTCAAGAAAAGCTAAGGCTAGGGTTCTTCTTCAAAGGTTTTCCTTCAAGTTGCTTCAAGAGGATAATTCTTTCAGGTATGTAAGCTTCCATAGTGTTGGGTTTTTTCACCCACACACCAATCATGTTAATTTCAGCTTTAAATTCGTTCTAAAAGTTGAAGCTTTGATGTTCTTGTTATGTATTCATGAATTTGCTTTCGTTCTTGAATTGGGCTGAGATTGAGGAGTTCTTGAGGTTAATGTGTTGATTTATAGAGGGGTTAGAGTTAGATTCTTGTGTTCTTATGCTGGGTATCTAAATCTAAAGAAAGATTGAGAAAAAGAATCGAAGTTAGGCGAATTGGGGTTAGAAAACGAAGAAGAAATTTTGTTTGTCGAGATTTGAACCTGCCCCCGCGTCGCGCCCCCACTCCCCAATTTTGAAAATTTTTGCTTCACGTCGCGGAGCTGACATGAGGTGTCCTGACTCAAAAGATGTTTTAATTTTGAAACCAAATTTTAAAAGCCTCTCCGCGTCGCGGACACTCTCAAATATTGGTTTTCAGTCTTTTCTCATGTTTAGCTATATAAAATCATTCCTAAACATCATGAGACCTTTCCTATCACAAATCACAACCTTGAATTCATAAATTACATTCAAGGTAGAGTTGAGAGTCAAGTCTTGAGGTTCTTTCGAACATTTTTCAGAAAATCCTTTTTTGTCTTTTTTTGAGGAGTCTTCTACAAAATTCTAATAACTTGTTTCAAGACTCGAGCAAGTGAGTATGAGAGTGAGAATAATGTATTCATGAGTCTGCCTTGTCATCATGAGATCTTTCTTATCGTGAACTATAACTCTTGAATTCATAATTCACATTCAAAAGAGAGTTAAGAGTAGAGTTCAAGAAAAGCCTTTGAGTTCAATTGTGAATCCTTTGAGATCAACATTCGATTTGAACTAAGTTTTGAGGAAGTAAGTCAGAGAATAAGAAGAGTCGCATACATGAGTTCCATATTGTTATGTAGACCATTGAGTTGAGTTGTTTTATGCCCATAATTTCGCATGAACTTCGTAAGTTGAGCATCCTTCAGAGAAGTGGTATCTTCAAGTTTTAAGCCTTTAAGTGTTGAGTTCCTAAATCCTTTTTGAGAAGTATCTTTGAGTCCTTGAGTTGAATATTTCATGCTCATAATTCCGCATGAATATTATAAGTCGAATAGTCTTGAGATGAGAAGTATTTTTGAGTCCTTGAGTTGAGTAGTTCATGCTTATAATTTCACATGAACCCTCTGAGTTGAGCATTCTTGAAATGAGTAGTATTATTGAAGTTCTTGAGTTCCAAGTATTTGAGTTCTATCTATGGTTAGTGCAAACCTTGCATTGAGTCGTTCATGTCCATAATTCGACATGAACCATATTTTAAGAAGTCTTTTACAAACGTTTTAACTTTGTTTTAAGACTTAAGTTTTGAGTTCGGTAAAGAGTAAAGTTGAAGTTTTTTTCTTCAAAAAGTATATGGGGACTAAGTATTCCCAGAGATATTTACAATGTTTTCACATTTAAATAAGAACGGAAACTGTTCTGAAGAGCCTTGGGACTAGTTTTCAGAAAAGAGTAATCGCTTTCTAAATGAAGCATGAGGGGAAACTTTGATTTCCAAGATAGCCTTTGAGCTAAGTTTTTTAGCACTAATCTCAAATCACAGAAAGAAGTATGTTTTTAAAACATAAAGAGCTAGTATATTTTGGGAGTAGTATTGAGCACCGATATGGGGGAGAGTTCAGACAATTCACAGCCCCCATAAACCATGTAGCCACCATAGGTAGAAAAGGGTCATACTTTTTAGATGAACCCTTTTCACAATAGACTAGTGGATCCATTAGGCAGTTCAGGTCCTATACTTTTGGCCGGGTATAGGATGCGCTGGTAGTGTGAGGTAGATCATTGCATCATCACTATAGCTCTTATGTGATGGTTGTCGGTTAGAGAAACTCCCACAGAAGTTATTGTATTTTTATATACATCAGTTTATTGTATTTTTTACATACAGTTCAGAGTTATGTTGTATCCTTGCATACACACAGAGTTTTCAGCACGTTTTTAAATAGTTTGTTTTTTTTATATTGCACTTATTTTAAATTGCTTTATGTTGAAATGAGTTCAGTCATATTGAGTTGAGTATCCAGAGTTGAGTACCCAGAGTCGAATAACATATCTTTGAGTTGAGTATCTTATCACTGAGTTGAGTATCTTATCCCTGAGTAATTCTGAGTTGAGTAAGTTTGAGTAGTTTTGAGTATCCTTGAGTGGAGTAAGTTTGAGAAGAGGTAACTATGTTTCCTTTTTATCAAGTTTCAAGCTTATGTTTATGCTTTAGAATTCTCCTTACATGCTCGTACATTCCAGGATGACGGTTCGGTTGGGGACCAGCAATGAGGGTTCGCTTGGGGACCAGCGATGGTTCTTGAGTGTCGGTCACGTCCAGGGTGTAGGCTTGGGTCGTGACAACCATTAAACACAAAATACAAATTTTGTGATTTCTTTATTTCTATATATGTTATTCAACTGCAATTTTGCATTTTAAAAATCAGCGTTCATCCGTTAGTTATTGTAAAAAAATTAAATTGACGAATGTTCATTGATTTTTTTTTTATAAAAAAAAGTAACAATTTCTTTTTAAGTGTTTTCCTATATTTTTACGTGAAAAATAACCGACGAAAGTGCGTCAATTTTCTTTCTTAAGAAAATTAATTAAATCAATGACAACCCAACGAAGTCTATCGAGTTTCAACATTTTTTTGTAGTGTTATTAATTAGCAATGAACATGAGTTTTTTTTTTACTCGTATTTAGTTGAATGAAAAATTAGAAAGCTGATAATTGAGTTAGTCCAAATAGACTAGATATGAAAAAAAAATATGTAGTGTTATTTAATTTAATTAATTGTTTAAAAGAGAAAACCAACACACTTTCGTCGATTATTTTTTTCAACAATAATAGACAGAAACTCTAAAAAAAATATTTTTTAAAAAAAATGATGTTCATCCATTATTATTATTTTTTAAGAAAAAGATATGATGTTGATTTTTAAAATGAAAAAGTGGAAATGAAGAACATAAATAAAAATAAATAAATCATAAATTTAGTATTTTGTGTTTAAATGATACTATATAAAATTGAGCTGAAGGATTAAAATGGGACAATGCTCAATTAGCATGACAAAATGAAAAATGGGGACAAGTTAGAGGAGTTGTGTAAGTGTTTTTAATTGATATTTGTGTCAATATGTCATGGCACGTGAAGTACACACATCCCACTTTGTTGATTCTTTGAAAAGAAGTGCCAAAATGGAACATAAAAATTAGAGTTAAAGGGCTATCAGGACAAAGACATCTACTTGTCCACTAAATCTTTAAGTAATTATATTTTGGACTTGATGAATTTTGACCATAGAAAGAGTGTGTAGTATTAACTATGTAAATAGAGATCGAATCTACTTATAAAAGATTTAGCTAGAGAATTAAGTAGTTGAATGATCATAGATTTAAGGCTTTTAACAAATCATTATGACTTTATCTAACAGACTAGAGATCCCAAAAGCTAGATTCAAGGAGATCAAATAAAATTATAACTGAGGTTCGACATTGTAGATAACTCAATTCATCCTCACGATGAAGACAATGTTTTTGACTAAGGATAAAACATTAAGGTTTATAACGAGATAATACAATTTAAAGTTTCTTAGTGGTTTCTAAATTTGGCATATTAGACCAAATAGTATATCTACGCGATAACATGGTTAGAAATCATCTATGCAATTATGAAGTGTAAGTCGTTTGAAAGAGAATGATTGTAAAAGCTCATTCTCTACACACTCATGAAATGAGGAGGTTTTCATGGCTGAAACGAACACAAGTATAAGAACCATAGACGGTAAAGGGGTGATTGTGTGATATATAGTTGTCTATGTATACCCCAAAACTTGACGGTTCAAAGATATCAAATCTGCTAATTGACCGCCGAATATATCACAGAAAAGTTCAAAGACAAACCTAATTGTCTAGATGCAATTGATCCTTGTTTGTAAAGTACACACTCGTTTGTGCATTCTTTTATGTTATAGTCATTTACTATTTATGTGTGTGTAGGGGGGGGGAGGTGTTGGATTTAGTAAGAATAAATGGAAAATGGAGGGAATATGAAGTGTTCTCACATGCTTTTGTGAAAAATATTTCTGTCTCATTGGTGGTGAAAAGAAAAGTTCAAATGTTTAAATCAGGAAACACTTTTACTTGTTAATAGGGTTGAAAAGAGGAACTCCCTCGCACCGTCACTTGCTCGGCTTCGACTTTGACTTTATAAAAATAGTTACTTAATCATTAATCAAAATTGACCAAATATACAACCCAGACCGGATCTGCGTGACCCAGTTCCAGAGAAAATTTGTATGACCCGGTTTAACTTCTTTCCCAGATTCTGAACCAAATCTGAGCAACCCGATTTAGTTTCCTTCCCGGATTTTATTTAAAATTCCATTATTTTTTAAGTGATTGTTCTGGAAGGTTACAAAATTTAAAAAACAGTACGTCTGTGGACTCGCTGACATCGTGGTTTTAGGTATCAATACACCGGTGAGTAAAATCGTTCTATTGTGGGATGATATATTTTATTAACCTTGGATACTTGAGGGAAATCATTTCCTTTAGAACACACTATGCATTTAGTGGGCTCGATTATTATTTTTTTTGAGAAAAAATATTTACTATACTGTTTCATATTCTACTTCCTTTTAATGGTTTTAAGTTTTTGGTTATAAAATATTATTTAAACTTTGGGTTTACAAAATTGTTGTTCTAAATATTTTCGTAATACAGATTAGATATATAACAGTGATAACATCTCATCTTTAAATGCTAACTTTCTTGATGACATAATGCCCAAGATAAAGGAAATTGTTGAAGAGTAGTTAAAGTGTTTTGTGCAACAAATGGATCTCCATGGTTTGCAAAACGGAACAATAATTAATGCTAAGAAAGTGTCTTTAGGACTACCATCAACTTCTTTAGTTAGTGAATCAATTGTGGTTATTAAGGGGATAATGAAATAGAAAAGATAAAAAGCTTGCTCTTGTCTAAAGATACTACTACAAGTCTACAACAACATACTCAGTAAGTAGGATTTGAGAAGGGTAGAGCGTACGCAAATTTTACAATTATCTCAGATAGAGAGTTTGTTTTCAGAAGACTCTCGGCTCTTGTTTGAAATAGGTAGAATTGGTAAAACGCCTCGTGCTCGAGTTGTTTTCAGGAGCTCTCTAAGTATGTACTTCTAATAATTTAGACTTTACTGATATAGTAGATAAAATTCAGTGACCATATACATGTGAAAAACAATTAACACGAAAAGAACAAGAAGGTTATAATTTATAACAAGGCTTTTAATCTCCACCGCAACCGCCACAACCACCACATCCACCACCACCACCACAGCAACAACCTTATGAAGCATTAACAGTTGCCTCAGCAGCAGCTCCTAGGTCAATACTTACCTCAGCGCGCTTACGCACATCGTCAGTAGTACTGTTGCTGTTTGTTGCAACAACAGCACCAGCAACAGCAACACCAGCAGCGGCTCCTGCTAAAACAACCATGTTCCCCTCTCTTGTTCTGGTTCCAGATTGACCAATTTTAATTCGCCGTAAGTTATTCCTTTTATGGAAAAAATACAATAAGAAGAAAAATATAGCAAAAATCAAAACTATTGCGCCAACAGTAATGCTTTCATCTATGTTGTTAATATGCAAATATATCCTGATCGAGTACTCCACTGAATAACTAAACAATTTGTTTGAGTAGATTCATATATATTAGAGAGAGAGGCGGAGCTAGGTGGGGATTCGGATGAACCCACTAGTTTTTTTGGAAGACTCTGTATTTGTATTAGAAAATTAAATAAATATATATGTATATTATACTTGTGAACCCCTAACAATTGATTGACAGCTCAGTGTAAGAAAGGGGCTGGTGGAAATGTTTTCACACTAGTATTGTGGGTTTACATCCACTATCAATCTTGTGTCATAAAATTTAGAACCAAAACTCCTAATCCTCATTTTCCTCGTACATATATATTATTATGTACAAAAAGTGGATCATGTGTGACTTTGATGTATTATTTAAGTGTTTCATTTGATATTTCATGTTTGGCTTATTGAGACCTTATTCCTTGATAAATATAAATTTAAGAAGGAAGGCCGGCAGAGGAAGCTTCTATATCCCCACATGTTGGAAAAGGATATCCTCAATCTGTAACCTAGTTTTCTCTGATTTAAAATCCATAAGGTGAGATGTACTAATAAATACTCTCTTAGTTTTAATTAATTTGTGTGATTTTGATTTGGTATGAAGTTAAAAAGATAACGAAAGTTTTTAAATTTTGGGATTTTAAATAGAAGATATGTAAAAGGTGTATCAAAGTTTCCTTTAATTATGTAGTCTGAAACATGTCGCGTGAAAAATTAGAAGAAAAAAGTTTCTAAAAAGAAAAATAAGACAAACAAATTGAAATAGATGGAGTTCAATAAAGTGTCAATTTGTGTTGTGGAACATATAGAATTCCTTCATCCTAAACTACTGGTCTTGAGTTCGAGTTTGAAAAAGAAAAAAAATTCTACTAAAGTGATTTATCTTTTAGTAGGCTTTACTCTAAGAGGCGGTCTATGGATTCTTAGGAGTCGTTTGATAGAATTTAGAGGATTTAATATATGTATTAGTCATGATAATATTTAATCATTTTCTTGGTTAGATTTTTAGCCTAGGTTATACACCTTTTGCAGTATCATGGGGTGTATGACCAATAACAAACAAGGATATTAGAAATACGTGGACTATATATATATATATATTATTAATATACATGAATAAGCATGGATAAAGCTAGAATTATCCTTAATATATTAAATCAAATAGCAGATATATATCAGAAAACGATAGTGAAAGTATAAATTTAATTAGTAAAGAATCTATGCAAGAAATACAAAAAAGACGAATGAATCTCATGCACATGGGATTAGTAGTAATTGGGCTTAAAGGCTTAACTAGAAAAAATTTGGGTACCAAAGTACTAATTACTCTATATGATAGCAGATGGTCAGAGTCTAAAAGATCAATAATAGGTTTAACAGAAGTAGACATGAGTAATAATGGAGGAATTTTTTTACTGTAGTCCAGATTTCATGATAAATTCAAAAGAATTTGGAAAATACATAAAAATAGGCATACAAACCAAAGGTTACGAAGAAATGAACTGT
>JAJOOR010018593.1:0-20387 GCA_036250505.1 Solanum acaule
CTTGGTTATTTTCACCATTATTTTTCTTGGGAGGTCTACCATTATTTTTCTTGAACTTTTTCTTCTTAGGCTTCAAAGAAGTATTTTTGTGAGTTTCAGGAGTAGCATTATTTGAAGTAATTAAATTTACCTTCGTTGTGATGTTGTTCTCTTCTGTTTGTAAAAGTGCATCTTGGCCTCTTGCCTCTTCTTCCATGCGGATTTTCATTATCAAGGTTTCAAGGAAGGTTTCCTTTTGTTTGTGGCGCATAGTTTTTTGAAATTCCTTCCAAGAAGGTGGAAGTTTATCCACTATGCCACAAACAATAAGGTTATCTCCAATTTTAACCTCCTCGGACCTAAGCTCTCCAACAATCATTATAAAGTCTTGAGCTTGGTCTACCACTGATTTGTTGTCCACCATTTGGAAACGAAAAAATCTACTAGCCGCATATTTTTTCGCTCCAGCCTCTTCGGTATCATACTTACTCTGCAACGCTTTCTAAATTTTCTTTGCACTAGAGTAAGTTCTATCATAATAATCATAAAAATTATCAAATAGACAATTAAGAATATAATACCGACATTTATAGGAATCACCATCGTACTTTTCCACTTTCTCTAGATGAGACATAGTTTCATCATCATTCATAGAGGTGATGTCTATTTTATTAGGATTCTTCTCAGTTAACACATAAGAAACATTGAGAAGACTCAAGTAGAAAAGTATTTTACCCTTCCATCTCTTAAAATGGTTACCATTGAACCGAAATGGCTTGTTAAGGTCTCCCATCTTGACATCCACGTTTTTTTCAATTGTAGCCATTATGAATCTCCTTAAAATTGTTAGCGAAACACTTACAAGATAATAAAAATACAAAATTAGAATTGAAAATAAATATGAAGAAAATAAATCTCTTCAGGCTGAGGCGCGGATATCTCGCTCTCTTTAAGGAGATTTAAGTCCACTGCAGCAAATGTTTTCACCGGTCCAACAGTAGTCCTCTTGACTTGTCCCCTCCAAGATACAACAGCCTTCACAAAGTATAACTCAACAACTCTGGACAAGAGTTGAGTCCAAGCTCCACAAAAGAAACACCTCCCTTCAACTAATAAGAATTCTTTTTTTGATAAACCTTATGCACTCTATATTTTCTTGTGTATTGTGTGTCTCACAAACCAAATGAAGACCACCACTATTTATACTAGAAGAAGTCTTTCTAGCAATGAATAGGAAGATAATGGGGTAGTAAATAGTGAAGATAATGGTCTTAGGAGTTACATAGGTTACAAGGTATAATGGAGGAATTAAGAGTGAAATGAAATGAGGGGTATCCAATGCCATCAATGGCTAATTTCTCTAACGGATTGCTGCTCAATTTATTGAAGAATTGGAATGAGCACTAACTCCAAAATAATATGGAGTAATGCAGCAATAAAGGAGTTCCAACAGCAGCAAATGAAATGCCACCTAACCGTTGGAAGGCAGCAACCAAAAGTAAGTAAAGGATAGCAAATTAATATTACAAAGAATTAATATTAAAATGCTAACAAAAACCAACATTACCTATTGAACACCTAAGTTATTCAAAATAAGTAGCTATTGAACACTTTTCGCTGACATAACATGAAAAGTTAATTACACAATTATTTAGCGCCTGAACATATATTCTTCAAAAATGTGTTTAGTTGTACCTCTTTCTTTTCCTTTCTTCTTTGACCATATCTTCTTCCTACATGGCTACACTACCATTTCAACCGTGCACCCCGCCACCACCATTTCCACCGCGCTGGCGCCACCACCATCAATTCTTCTCTTTTTCTGCTAAGCTCAAACCAAACAATTTTAAAATCCTTTGAGTAATTTCTTCTGGAAAAAAAAAAACAATTTTACCATTAACTTGAAGAGAAAAGGAATAGAAATGAAGAAATCGATGAACGATTCGATTTTAAACAAATGGTTTCAGAACCTCTTCTTTGAAGTTAGGAAATCTCTTCACAAACACTTCAATTCCACCATTAATGGTTGAATTTCCTTCAACTTTCTTTCGAATCAGAGACGAAAAATGAAGAAATTAAAGAAGAGTATGTAGTTTGTTATTTCAAACTTTTTTCCTGTAAAACACATTTCTGAATTTATTTTTAGTTGAATTAAGAGAGATGGTGGATTGACAACTGATGGTGGCGACAATGGGTGGATGAAACACTTTGAATAGAGGAGGTTGCAGGGTCGAAGGTCAATGGTGGCGGACATGGTCTTTTCCTTTATTTTCTTAATAAATGTTTAATTATTATTTTAACTCAAATTGCCACGTGTACGTCATTAATTTGTTAGTTCACCACGTCACCGCGAGTGTGTTACACGCATTTTATACTTTTATCTGATTGTTAAAAAAGTGTTCAAATTCAAATTGGTAGAGGTGTTCAATAGGTATAAGGTTAGGTTGACGTGTCCAAGTGAATTATATGAACAACTTTAAGTGGCTACCAATGACTTATCCCTGTAATTATGTAATTCAACTATATGAATGGCACAACCAAAAGTATACAATTATGTCTGTAATGAACAAATTTTATTCTTTTATATTGATTAGTTAACTTGCTTTCACTGTCAACTTGAAGTCAACACAAAAGTTTTGATATCTACAATCGAAATCCAAATTAGATGGAGACTTGTATTTTAAACTTTCTGTAGCTTTAAAACTTAACTTAATAAAAGTTTTATTTGGCGATTTGTATGATGCTTTTTTCAAATATTATTGTTTGATATTACTCGATAGTCTATAATATAGATTCAGATAGAGGAGCTTAGATCCGTCGGTTAATTGATGGATTTTCCCTTCTCCTCAATTTATATTTAATATTTTTTATTTTAATTTATTTATCTTATTGTCCTTTTTAGTATGTTGTGTATTTATAAATTACTAAAAATAAAATTATAAATTACAATAATTAATAAAATAAAAAATTTACGAAATATATTAAAATTTGATCAACTCTCAAAATTTCACTTGTGCCACATAAATTGGGACGAAGGGAGTAAAATATATTATTTGAAAATTACGTTAAGAGTACTATAAATCACAATAATTAACAACTTAAAAATATTTATAACAACATATTAAAATTTGGTCAACTCTCAAAAATTCACATGTGCCACATAAATTGCGACAAAGAGAGTAACATACATTATTTGAAAATTACATTAATTAAGAACATTAAAAATCACAATAATTAATAACTTAAAATATTTAAAAAAAACATATTAATAATTTAGTTGACTATCAAAGTCCATGTACTACATAAGTTGGGACAAAATGAGTAACATATATTATTTGAAAATTATACAAAATTTTAGTTTAAATTTTTGGTGTAACTCTTTTAATTCTATATGTGCCACATAAATAGAGTAATATATATTGGGTCCGTGCTTGCACGGACTCTTGTATCTAGTTTTTGGTATAAGATATCATCATTATAGTATTTAGATGTTTCAAAACGTTAAAATATTTTGCTAAATATGTAATATAAGTTATTGTCATTTTATTACTCAATTTGAGTTCATTTCCTATTTAAAAGTATTTATTCTCTTTTTTTAAAAAAAAATATTAAAGTAGTAAAAAAAATTATTCAGCAAGTATGTTTATCCTATTTTTTAAGTTCATAAAAAGATGTATTTATAATTTAATTTTTTAAATAATTATAATTAATATGATTAGTTACAATATACATTTATGAGGTGGAAGTGTAAGATTTTCATGATATAAAGATGCAAGTATCTATTTCAAAAATATAATGTAACTGGAACTGAATTGTATTACATGAGCATTCCAGTTTTTTGGACAAAAGAAAAAGGACTATTCCATCTTTATATGTGAGAAAATATGTTATGATATTTTAATATTAAATAAAAAAGAGAACTACTTGTAATTAATTTTAGATAAAAACAAATTAGCAAAGTTATAGAATTTACAAAGTAATCTCAAATTTATTGCTTCATAGCAATTTTTTTTTCTTTTTTTTTTTTATGTATAAAACACCCCCGTTCATTCATTTTCCAATTAGGCTTCTTTTAAATTTTATAGCTTTCATTAATTTTATATAAGAAAAACGGGGAATTGTTTGATTCTCCCTGGTAATGGATTTTGATTTTTCTTCAGGAAAATGGGTTGTATACTCATATTTTAAATTTACTTCTAGGATAACAACTTTTCCTATCAGGTTTTGAGAATTGAAATTGCACTTGACTTGTCGGAATGAATTCAACACAAACAGTAAAGGTTTTAGTAATCTCAAATTGATTGTTGCTTTTAGTAAAATCAATCAAGTTACTAGATTTTCACCTTTTGTTTTCAATTTCGATAAATCAAGTTCAATCCTAAACCTCAAAATCCAATCGGAGCAGATCCAAAGTTTGATTGTGCACTTGATCCATTAAACTTACTGTTTAGAGAGAAATCAAAATTCATTGTCATCGATCATTCAAACACCATTCATTGTTGGCAATTGCTTTAAAGTATTTGACCTAATCAACCTCGAAGTCGTTTAATAATAATAACAATAATTCAAATAATAAAATATTTTTTCCATCTCATAGTAGTTGATCATTATATTAAAAGTATTTGTCACACATTAATTATCTATCTTACTACATCAAAAAAATATTAATTAATTTTTTTCTATTTTACTTTTACATTTTTTTTTTAAAGTGTTCACACTTTTTTGTGAAATTCTCAAAAAAAAAATTAAGAAATGAATTAGTAAAATTATTTTGTTATTTATAATTTCTTAATAATCGTGCAAAATAAAAAGAGATCAAAAATAATCTAAGTTGGAACAGGAAATAAAGAAAAAATCAACACCGGCTGCATCTCTTCCTCGCACAAAGTCGCAAAACCAAGAAAAGAGAAACAATTATTGTGTTGCAGAAATTTTAGGAAAGTTTCCATTTTCACTCATCCACAGAGTCTCCATTAACCATTCATTCATGGCTTCCTCTGCAATTTTCAACTTTCTACCATCATCTTCATTGAGTTCTCTTTCCTTCAGAAACAGCAGAACTCAAACCCCAAATTTTTACAAACCCCTTATAGTCAAAGCTTCTACTTCTGTCGATTATTCTTCCTCCTCCCTATCTACAAAGGTAAGACTTAAAATCCACACCCTTTTTCCCAATCATTGATTTCTACTTGCTTCTCCTAAAATTGGTGAATCTGTTTATGTTTATTTTGTTAGAATAATAACTGGGTATGGAAATACAAGGACAATTCTGTGAATATTTACTACGAGGAACACGACAAGGGAAGCGATGAGCCTTGTAAGAACATTTTGATGATTCCCACTATTTCAGATGTTAGTACTGTTGAGGAATGGAGATCAGTGGCTAAAGACATTGCTGGACGAAATGGTAAAGTTAATTACAAAACTACCATTGTGGATTGGCCTGGTTTAGGTTACTCTGATAGACCTAAGCTTGATTACAATGCTGATGTTATGGAAAAGTTTTTGGTAGACTTCATTAATGCTCCTGATAGTCCGGTGAACAATTCGGGTAAGCTGAAAAATCCCTTTAGCTTATGTGATTTGCTTATTTGTTTTGCATATTTACTTAACTGCAAATTGTATACTGTGATATTTGAACTATCAAACCATGAGCAGGCGTTTGATTTTGGGATTTTGTTTTTGGTGTCTTAAATTCTTTTGATCCTGTTTGGATCTTTGGAATTGATATTTTTTGTAATCTTATACTGAAAAGAAATGTACTCTAAAACATTATATCAAGATTAGGTGAACCTCTTTTTCAAATGAAAAAAAGGGGTTGATGTACATTAAAAAGGACTAAGAAGAAAAATAACAGATAGAGAATTAGGAACTATAGGAGGTTGCAATCACAGAGAGATAGATTTTTATCAGCACATGATACAGTCACATGCAATGACGCAAACGGATTTCGTAATCCCTATAAACGGAGATCTCATTTTTTTTCTCATGTCGATCAAGTCAGACATATTAGTGAATAGAAGTGTTGGGAAACAAATGCGTTCTCTCTGTGTTGACACATGTACTGATGCAGTTGGAGGTCAATTTTGCGTTATTCTGATCAAGTTAGACATGAAGTTTTGTATCATGTTGTTTTCAAGAGAGTTCTAGAAAATAATGCTTAGACAATAGAAATGTTGGGAAATAGTTCCAGAAATTTCTTTTGAGTTAAAAATCTGGTATTTTTTTTATTCTTATGATGGTGGTGTTCGGGCTAGTCGGCATAGATACCAGGTAATTTTATCTACCAAGGATTGTGAAGATAGGAAGAGATCACCTAGTGTGTGTTTTTCTCCTCTGGGATTTGAACCAAAACTACGAGGTACTTTCTTGAGATATTTTCTAGATAAGAGTACCATTTCTCTGGAAGCCAAATAGAAGATTGACCTTGATATCACTATACCCAGAAGAAGATCCAAGGAGCAATGCTTGAAAGATAATCCACTCTTAAGGTGTAAATCCAGAAAGATGTCATTTGTTGAAATTTGGGAACACTGGGACATCTTCTCATGATTGTGAGAAGTTGTTAAAGAATGAGCTGGAGAAGAAAACACAACAAAATGATCAAGATGTTACTGAGATTAGTGTTGACCAAATGTGAACTTCTTTGCGAGCATTGAGCAAGCTACAAGAAAGATAGATTTTTGTGCGCTGTATATTTGGAAATCAAGAGAGGCCTTATTTTGGTATTTGTATCCATAAAACAAAAGGTATTGTAGCCTACATCAAAGACCTGCATTTCATCTAAAGATAGTACAAAATATTTAAGAACCTTTCTTATGATTTCTCAAAAAAAATAAAAATTCTTCGGTATATCATAAAAAACACAAATATGAATCCCCAGACACGTTTAAGAGGTGGAAGATCTTGATTGAGAAGTTTGGGGAGCAATCAACAGACTTCATAATTTTAAAACCTTTGTGGAAGTGATATCAATAAATTCCGTGAGGATCATGAAATTGTCACACTGTATGCTATAAATACTTATAACAGAAAGTCTGACATTGCTGAACAGATTAATATAATCTTTTTAGGGAGAGAAAGGTCTATTCTCTCAAATGTTGGTCTGCTAAGGCGTCCAAGCTAAATACCGTCTTAATAGCATATAACTTGGTGAAGCTGTCTATGGGTGTTGAGTTCATGACTCTTGAAGATGTATATGATTTGGCCAATCTGCAATCATTCAAATTTGAGAATTTTGGGTTGTTCTACTTATACGATGTTAGAGGAAAACTAGAACCAAGAGCCCAAAAGGGTAGTTTCTTTGGTTTAGGTTTTGTATTGTGGGGTGGAAGGATATAGCTTGTAGTGTCCTGATCCTAAATCTCCAATTTTGTTATAGTAGATATGTTACTCTTGATAAATCTCTTAAGGCAATCGTTAGAGGGGATCGTCTATTGCCTTTTGAGACATATAAGGTAGATAGTTTATCAAAGAAAGTGGAGATAAGAGTTTTTTTTTTTTTTTTTTTTTGATAATGAAAAGTGGAGAATGAAGTTTACAATCCACAACTTTTACTAAGAGCAAAAGGTACTGTCAGTTGGGGAAACCATTGCCAGGGGATCATCCATCGCAGCAAGAAAATTGTAAGGTAACATGGGACACACCGGCATGAGCCATAGTTGGAAAGTGAGCCATCCCATGTCTACTGCTTTTCCCCCTGTCTTCTGCTATTACCTTTGTGTGTTTACGTGATGTTTCTATTATGTTCGCCCTCTGCATCAGGAAATGTTTTTCCAAGTTCCTTAATATTTTTGAAGATGTCTGTTCTTTTATTTGCTTAGAGGTTAACTTGTTAATTATTTTAAAATAAATCAGATAAGGACTTGGTGGTGTTTGGAGGAGGACATGCTGCTACCTTAGCAGTTCGTGCTGCAAAGAAGGGCTTGGTTAAGCCAACAGCAATTGCTTCTATTGCTCCCACCTGGGCTGGTCCACTTCCTATTGTTTTTGGAAGAGATTCCAGCATGGAAACAAGGTAGGCATAGATTTTTACTTCCCTTGCACCTTTATGACACCTTCATTAAACTGAGATCTCAACAGCTTGCTAAATGACACGCATTATAGGGCTATGCCCAATATAGAGAACAAAAGGACTACAAGGTTTGGACTATCAACTAGTCATGTTCTCCCCAGGGCTTAGTTTAACTGGCAAGGTTGAGGCACTTGTGACTTAGGTCACAGGTTCGAGCCCTGCTTCATGTGAACTAAGCCAGCTTTAAGTGGAGAAGGGTAGAGGGGATCCCATCATCCTTGAGCTCCGAAGGCTGCGTTGGCCCTAAACGAATTTCTCGGTCATAACTCATAAGAATAGAGGATTACAAGGTTCAGAAATTTTAAATACACCATATTGGATTATTTCAGTTTTTGTAGGAAAGAAGCAAATGATATGAGCTTTTCCTGCGTGAAAATTCTTTGGATAACACACTTGCTTATGACTGCCAGCACTTTAGCTTTCAAAATTTGAAGTTTTCATCTGAAAACAATAATAGTAGTACTGAAGATTTTCACTCATTTGCAAAAAATGATATTACACTATTTCGTGATCGATATTTTCATTCTCATTTTTTACAGGTATGGTTTCCTTAGAGGGACCTTAAGGGCCCCTGCTGTTGGTTGGATGATGTATAATGTACTTGTCAGCAATGAGAAATCAATAACATCACAATATAAGTCCCATGTTTATGCAGACCCTGAAAAGGTAACTCCATATATCATCGAGAGCCGATTCGCTCTCACTAAACGGCAAGGTGCTCGCTATGTGCCTGCTGCTTTCTTGACTGGCTTACTTGACCCAGTAAAGTCCAGGGAGGAATTTGTCCAACTCTTTGCAGAGTTGGAGGGTAAGATACCGTGTCTAGTTCTGGCAACAGCGGGATCTCCGAAGAGGTCAAAAGCAGAGATGGAAGCACTTAAGGAGGCCAAAGGGGTCAGCAAGTATGTTGAAGTGGCAGGTGCTCTCCTTCCCCAGGAAGAGTGTCCTGAAATAGTTGCAGAACAGCTTTACAGATTTCTGCAAGAGATATATGAGCTGTAGGCTTAGAATGATTATCAGCTCAAGTAGTCAAAGGTACAGAATTTTTCCCATGCGCAACAGTGAGGTTAATTGGTTAAATTTGAGAGTATGAGATTACAGTGCCATCACCTTTATACATGATAAATATGAAGATTTCCCAAGTGTATGAATTTGTATCTGTATTGATAGATCTTCCTCCTCTTGAACCAAACCTAGAACCAAGAAAGTTGAGCGCTAAACCGATCTAAGACAAATAATGTTCTTATTCAATATGCTTCTATAGCGGTTTCTTAGTTGTGGTTGTTCTTTTTTTATATAAAAAAAATTACAGATACATCAGTTATTTATGTTTGAGGAAATAAATTTTACATTGATCTTTTGGTTCATCATATGTTTGAGGTCATTTTCTGATATTTGGCGGGTTGGCTTAACTTGAATTGAGAATGCTGAATGAATGTGAGTTAGGTGGTTGCATAAATATAACTTTCCAGAAGAACATTCTTTGTTGAAAGCTTGGTGAGTGTGAAGAGGTGATGTGATTCCTCTTCTTTTTCGGTTTCGGATTGTTTTTTTTATATCTAAGTATCATTCGAAGAGAAGTTACGATTTAATTCAATAGAAGAAAGCATGTTTATTTTAAGGGTTCTGGTTATCATCTTTTACTTGTCAATTGGTTATCCTTTCATACGGAACCTCATAGGAGAACGCAACTTCTACTGGAGATATGCATCCCCTTCTTTTTTTTTGAGTTTGTGAATTGGATTGCTATTGTGGGATGTTTTCATTAAAGTTAAACCTGTAAAAAAACGTTTCAACTTATTCATCTCTTAATTAGATTTAGTACAGCATGAAGGAAAATGAATACATAGTTGAAGTAAAGCTTCTATATCAACTAGGTGAGATTAGAAGCATGCCATTTAGGAAGCCTCTAATTTGCTTTGAAAGGTAAATGGTTTAGTATTGGAATGAATAGAGTGGAACACGGATATAGAGTATTCATAAACCTGATCCAAACTAACCTGGGTTTGAAGCATAGTTGATGGGTTTAGCTTGATTGACTACAACAACATAGTTATCTGAAGAGAGATTACAGGAAACACACATTCTATTGTTCATTGGTCATTTTGTAGATTTGTTTTGACAGTATCTGATACGTAGCTTCTTTGAGCATATAGGATTACTTTAACTTGGGAGAAATTCCAGCAATGCTTGTGGAACTGAGATTAACGTTCCTAAATTTGAGATCAAGTCGAAAGCAAACAAATTAGTCCTAGTTCAAATTTAATTTAACATGTAAAGGAATTGCAGAAAATTTGCTGATAGATGAGTATCACTGCACTTGTGCATGCTATGTGAAGTAGGGGAGTGCACTATTCAGATTAAACCGAATAACCAAATCAAATCAAACCGAATTTTTATTTGGATTGGTTTTTTGGTTTTTCGGATTGGTTTTGGATTAATAAATTACTTTGTTTGATTTTTTGGTTTGGTTTTGGATTTAAAAAATAAAAACCGAAAAAAACCGAATTATATATATATATAATGTTTACGTTTAGAATTAAGTTGGAGTTAACCACTTTTGTCCCTTTTTGGTTATTGTCTTTCATGATGATTACGTTTATATTTTATGTTTGAATTACATCTATAATAGGTATACTTATAAGTATTGTGTTTTAAGTTTTACTTATGATTTATATTAGAAAGAATATTTAAGGGATTAAATATTATTACTTTGGTTATATATGTTATTAATTATTGACATAACCGAATAACCAAATCGAAAAAAGCCGAACCGAATAGGAAAACCAAATCAAACCAAATTTATTTTGGATTGGATTGGGTTACACTTTTACAAAACCAAAAATCGAAAATCCAAATCGAATAGTGTAAAATCAAATTGAAAATCCGAATCCACACCCCTAAATTGTGAAGTAGTAGTAGAATGAAATGCTGAAAGAAGAATCTTCAAATGAAGAGCAGAATATATATTTCCATGCCATAAACGAAGAGTAGAAATTTTTTAAGAAGATGGTGCCAACACAATAATAATGGTAGTGTACAAGTACAACCTTAATTTAATTGGAGGATAATAGTAAAGTGCAACGCGTCCTTTGTTTGATTTCTACTACAGTAAGTACGTACGTATTATTTATTGGTACTACTATCTTTTTCTGGAATAGATAACGGACCACTAATTTAAGGGTGCATGCAATGAATTTTGTTCTTTCAAATTTAAGTTTTATGACAGGTGTTCATTCGTGTAATTGCTACCTTTCACATCAAGCCGTTAATATGACTACGTTTATACAAAAGCGCCTATCTCTTATATATTATACAGTGGCGTACACAAAAAATTTAACTATCACACTTATAACTAAATTACATTCTTAACTTGGTTTAAATTAGTTTTAAGCTAGAAGAGGTCTTGGGTTTGATACTACTTAACCACATTTTTCAGTAAGAAAATGTTAGATTTTGCAAAAGTATGCTTCGAATGAGGTTTGAACTCATGACCTCAAGCTCAGTCTGTTATATTTTGCAATACTAAGCTTAGAATTAGGTTTGATGAACCCGCAACCTCAAATACTAAAACCAGACAATGAACCAACATGCCAATTGACTATTGTTGTCAAATAGTGTCATTTTGTTATACAATGTGGGTCTGCCCCTGATATTTATATGATACACAATGATTATTGATTCAATTCATTTTGATCGGTCTAATACCAATCCAACCCGTCTAGTGGTACCTTCAATTACAGTACAAGGTCATTGGCATTATCTCTAAGTGACAAGAAACCCAGCCTAATTTTTTTAGATATCATGTCATTTTGCACCGAAAGCCTCATTTGGGACAAACACATGGTGCTAAGTGATGGAAATTGGTATGGACAAGGAATTCAAGCATATTGCTTGTCAATCATCACCTACCCTAGCTACAATTTTTCTATAGGAGAATTATGGTTACCACTTTTTTAAAAGGCCTTTCTGGCTCGCTTTTGGGTGGGACACTCACAAAATGTCTTGAGGCTTACGCTCTAAGTGCTTGACTGTATAATCTAAATAAGCGTAATCTTTGATGTTCAGGGATCGATAATATTTTGTACGTGTCAAATTTCCTAATTAGCACTTTAATTGACCCTCAAATTGTTTTAACAAATGAATGATAAAACATCTATTAGAAATACGAAGGTCGAAAGTAACTTAAACAACAAGTCATAATATTACATATCTACCGGAGTAATTGAGACTTTATGAGTGTAAGTATTGAAAAAATAATACTTGAAATTTAATAATTTCGCTTGCTGTTGATCTCCATGTTTTAGTTATGTGTCTCTCAGAATTATTATTTTGTTATTTAAAAGGTAACTGAAAACACCATTTTTGGCTGTACAAGAAACTTGGGCACTCTTCAGTGATTGTATTCCAAATTCCAGTTTTGTGGGAATTCTTAATTTAGTAATTATATTTCAGTACTTCACATATTTTATTGAAGTTGACATAACAATATTATCATGCACCCTAGCCCATTTGCCACGTACCAAGCCTATCATCACATCATTAGAAAAAGAAAAAGAAAAAAAAAACTAAATGGCCGAGACATTGCCTCAAATGAATTATTTTCCTCTATTTTAATTTATGTTTCATACTCTTTTTTTTTAGCATATTTTAATATCAATATTTCTTTTGTTTTAATTTATTTGAATTGATTCACAATCAAATTATCTAATTTTTTATATGAATTCGAACATAAAATCTTCAATTTTCTTTTTCGAAAATAAAATAAAAAATATATATTTAGAAACTAAACTCCTTTAGTTCACTTTTACTTATCCATTATATTAAAAAGAAATTACTTTTATTTATCACTTTTTGCATATCAAAAGAAAACACATATATTTTTATTTTATTTTTCATATTTTAACTCCAAACATTAATTACTTATTCTTAAATCATTTTTTAAAACTAAAGACTAAACATCAATTAACATGAGTATCAAGGTAAAATACACATATCAATCATTATTTCTAAAGAAGTGCAAAGTCAAAACTGAATAAGTAAAAAAATAATACAAATCACAATAATTAAAATTCAGCTACTTAAAAAAATTATTATCTTAGAAAATATTCCTTGATTGTCTAAACTCTAAATATATAAATTGTCTTATTTAAAAGTAATGTTAATTTGTAATTTTCCACCTTATCTTTAGTGAGACAATTTATGATCATAGAAGTATTTAACTTAATATTCTAAAATATAATTTTTTTAAAAATCTTATATCCAATTAAACATAACCACGTAATTCGTAAATAGAGATGAATAGTTCAAAGAGGTATGACTTTTGGTAGCAACATCGTAATAGGCTTAATATAAAGTCAACACTTAATACACTTACATTAACAAAAATTTCAATCTACATTCAATCATTTGTCGGGAGGGGGTACGTGGCATCAAATCACATGGGCTACGATATACGTGTCAAGATTTGGCCGATCTGGACTAGGCCCACTTTAAATTCTTCGGTGATTAAACAGTCAGGCCCATATCGGCGGAATGAATTTGTTGGTGGGCTCCGCATGTAGGCCCAATAGTCGTTTACGTGTCCCATCCATTGCCTTCTAAGTTCTAACCAAATTAAAGCAAGCCATACACTTTGTTCACAGCCTAACACCTGTCCAGGTTGTCATGTCGATAGCATGGTGCAATTTTATTAATGTTTTAATATATACCTATTTTTTATACATATGCAATTATAATTATTAGAGTATATCTTATGAAGAAAAAAGGCCCCATCTAACTAGTTAAGTTGCATGAAGCTAAACAAAAACTTGAATTTTCAAGCGCCAGTCACGTTGGTATAAGAAACTAATTTTGAGCTTGTTCAGATTAGCTATTTAAAAAAAAAAAAAAGTGTTTGGGTAAATTCAGAAAGTGTTTATAAGCACTTGATTTTAAATAAAAAATGATAAAAATATGTCAAAAATCATAAATCACTTCACACAGACTCCTAGATCAAATTGAAACATACATGATGGGGCGAAGTGTGCAAATAATGAATTCTGGTGCCATTGAGTTTAAGAGTTTTTGCACGGTTACCATTTTAGAGAAACATCGGATATGTGGTGTTTGAAGTTCAGACATAGAAATGCTTGAACTTAAGATATAGTCAATCATTTTTGTCTGATTTCAGCAACTTTTAGCTGAAGTTTAGATATTTTTAGCAAAAGTTTATTCATTTTTGTCTGGACTTCAGTCATGTAAAACTTTAAAACCGCATATCTAAACTCGTACCGAAATAGGTAGACTTGCAAAATTTCAAACCATTTGGTACCACTTAAATAGTGCATTCAAATAAGATACCAATGAATTTTGGAATTTTTACTGGATAAAGTCAGATTGAGTCCATTTATTTCTTGGTTTGATAGATGCTGGTGTACGTCGACATAATTTACGGGCCGGGAAACAGTGGGCCTATTGGGCTTATGTGGGTTCCGTTATAGTTGACATTTGTGTATATCTTCTTAATTGCAAACTCTATGGTCCCTTTCGTAGTGTCAATAACCGGTGCCATTACAGAGGTATTTTTAAGAGAAATTTTTTAAAATGTCAATATTTTAACATTTAATAGGACTCATTGTCAACACTTTCAATATTTAGTAAAAATGTCAGAATTTTAGTTTAATATGTATTTTATTTAAGTTTTTATTATTTGTTTTATTTAAAGAATACAATTATTAAATAATAGAAAGGAGAA
This sequence comes from Solanum acaule, assembly GCA_036250505.1. Lineage (NCBI taxonomy): Eukaryota > Viridiplantae > Streptophyta > Magnoliopsida > Solanales > Solanaceae > Solanum > Solanum acaule. Next base: position 14,790 of record JAJOOR010018593.1, read on the forward strand.
ATTTAGGGGAGAGAAATTTTTTAAAAAGGAACAATTGCTTAAAAGTCTCATCAGTTACAAAAATTCAAAACTAATTACAAATTCAAAAAAAAAAAAAAACACAAAGAACTCATCCCACTTGTTCATCAAATTTCTAGTATCGATTTTTAAATTTTCATTGATAATACTCAATTTCTATTGAAATGAATTTGATTAAATCGCGTTTTTTTATATCCAACCATGGCTTCAACGGATCAGATTTTAGAACCAAAATCGACTTTCGTGAAGAAGAAGAAAAAAAGAGAGAGAATCAGAGAAGAAGGTTGCAAAAATTGTATTCATATTAATTTTTGTTTGTTAATTGTTTTTCTTTTACTCAACATTTATATTTTTATTAAGAACATTGTAATTTTTTTTAGTTTGTAGTCATTCCAGTTGGTATGCCAAATTGATTTGTATTTCTTAAACATAGATGTATCATATTTCTTTCACAGTCAATTTGTATTATTTTAGAATATTGTATCATAATTCCTCAACAGATTGTATTATTTTTATTATGTATGCTATTCTTTTAGAATCTTGTATCTTTCTTTCAACATATTTATATGTAATGATTAGATTATATTGTGATACAATGAATGATATTTTTGTAATACGAATAAAAGAAAAATATATTTGGCAGTTATGTAATACAATTTTGATCACTGGAATACACATTTTAGTTTTCACTATGAAAGTAAAATACCAATTTTAATTTGAATGGTAAAGTGAGCACATAAAATACAAAAGTTGTTCATAATACAATTATGATGAAAACATAATAAAAAGAAATACAGACTTGTTGTCATTGAAATTGAGATTGAAATACGAAATGAGCACAATAAATACTCATATCAATTGAAATACAAAATTGACTTTGTTGGTATGTCATTATGATGAACACAAAAAAAAAATACAAACTTTTCTGAATACAATGTGAGAGTTAAATACAAAATGATCACAGTAAAATATGCACCACAGTATGATATTCAATTTTAATTTGAATGGTAAAGAGAGCACATAAAATATAAAAGTTGTTGGTATACAATTATGATGAAAACATAATAAAAAAGAAATATGTTGTCATTGAAAATTGAGATTGAAATACAAAATGAGCACAATAAATACTCATTTCAATTGAAATACAAATGTGACTTTGTTGGTATACCATTATGGTGAATACAAAACTAAAAAAAAGTAGAACTTGTTTGTAGATAAAGTGATATTGAAATACAAAATAAGCAAATTAAAATACAAAATTGTCGTCATTTGTGTTTAGTAGAAAATTGTGATATTGAAAAATAGCAAATTGTTGATTAAGTTGGATACCTCTAGTAATTCTCTTAGATTCTGCCATTGGAGCGTGATTTAGAGTTTATCAAATTCTAAATGTGATTTCAACTACATACAACAATTTTAAACAAAAATAAAATCATAAAATAAATCTTAAAAAACGAATAAAGATGCATACCTCAATAAAAGGGATTGTGTGAATATCTTTATAAATATATTTTTCAATTTATGAAAAAAAAAGAAAAAGAAAGAGAGAGGCGGATTATGATAGAGGATTAATTGGGAAATGTGTAATTAAGGTGAGATAAAATAGGAAGTAAATTAGGATACACAAGCTTTTCTAAAATAATGACATTTTGACATTTTTACTAATATTTATAAAGTATGGAGGTTTTTTCTAATTAAGTTAGACTTTTTGACTAGTTTGCTAATTTTCCCTATTTTTAATTCAATCAATCATATTAAAGTATTGTAGGAGAAATCTGGTGACAACACTTGGAATAATAGAACCAATTATTTTATTTTTTGTTCTTGTTCATATTTGGTTTATATTGACTTGAACGGCGATAATCCAGGCACAAATATTTGAAGAATATGAACTTATATTATAGCTAAGTTTCTATTTACATTGTATAGGAAACCAAACTTTCTTGAAAATTTACAAAGTGTTAAAAATAGGTACAAGAAGATTTATGAAAAATTAGATTCAGTGTCTCACTCATATTTACATAAAAAAAGCAATATGATGTGAAAGATGGCTTTTAGGAATTAATATATTGGCCTCATTATTTGACAATAGGGTCAAGCTTGAAATAGACATGAAAACAAATCTCAGGCATGCACGACAAACTTTGTGGGCTAAAATTCGAACACCGTTCATATACAACGCCAATATGAATTTCAATTATAGTAGAATAAAAGCAAGATTATGTTTTAGAAGGGATCAATCGAAGTATAGTGATAAATATGTAGGTGTAATTGTTGAATTCTACGATGGTGAATTCAACGACATTAGTTATGATAATCCTGTTACTAAGAAAAAATATGCTTGACATGTTCGACTGGGATTAAATTTTGAATTAAATCATGTTACTTTGTAATCCAATTGTGTTTTTCGTAGCAGTTAATTCTTGGTAGAAAAAACTTTTCAAGAAGTGAAAAATAAAAGAAGTACGTTAACAGATATAGTAAAGATTACATGGTCGATATATAAGAAGCACCATAACCAATAAAGATAGTAGAATAATCAATTAAACATCTTTTATCAGAAAATATTATATAGTATATATTACGAAATATTAAATTTATACATAAAAAATTATTATTATTTACTCACATTAAATTTATTTAATGTAAATTTCTAACTTCGTCATTAAGTCAAACAATAGATGAGCGGTGTGAACATTTGCAGCGGCTGTGAGGATTGCTTGGACAATTAGTGATGGAGCTGTGTCCAACTAAAAATATATAAATAAAAAGATAGAGCTTGTAACATTAGGCTAGTCGTACCTTTTTAAATTCTTATTCATTGCGCGATTGCGACAGTACTGTGGAATAAGACTTAGCTATCTGATACCTAAGTTTTTGGAGTTTCTAAAATTGTTCTTGGAAAGAAGTTAGTACTATGATTTATTCCATAATAGATCAAAAAACAAACCTTACGTGTATATTGAGGGTGTAAAATAGACGGGTTGAATCGAACTCATATATCTAAAATAGACTTTTTAAGTTAATGAAAGGACGGGTCATTAATGCGTTCAAAAGTTACTAATATTGAAATGAGCTAGGCTAAACTATGAGTCATAACTCAACTCTTCAATTTCTTAATTTCTTATTGGGGAAAGTAATAATTTTGGTCCTCAAGTTATTGTCTTATTGCGATTTTGAACCTTGTGTTATAAGACTTACCACATTTGACCTTCAATTAATTAAAATATATTATTTTAGTCCCTTAAACTAACGGATGTTAAGAAGTTTTGATTAAAAACACAGAGTATATAACATACTCGACACAAACGAAGAGTTATAGGCAAAAGAATGCAATGCCATATTGTGATTTGTTTCATAGACGTGTGTATAAATTGATTTTTTCAACCTTTGAGTATAAATTATGAGTCAATAATGAAGGCACATTCTATTGTGAAGCATATGATAAAGTTAGTAGGCATTAACACCATGAAATAGAGTAATATATTATCGCAATACATATGCAAGGTATACAAGAAGCAAAAAATAAGCAAAAGTAAGTACATTAGGGCCTCACTAATCTCAAATAAAAAGATTCTTATAGTAGATTAGATATCCACTCCTAAAACAAGATAACAATTGGGTATCAGTAGAAGTAAAAGGAAATCTGAGAATAAATATATATAGCCTTTGGATAACAATCCTTAAATTTGTTAACTTTAAGTACTAAAATAACACATTAAAATTAATTGAAGGTCAAATATGCTAAATCATACAACATAAGGACCAAAATTGCAATAAGACAATAACTTAAGGATCAAAATTACTATTTTCCCTTCTTATTAAGTTTTAATTTTTTTGAATAATTTTTTGAGTAACTAATAAAATTATAATATTATCTTTCATAATTATATAATAACATATCAAATAAAAAAAGAATTGAAAATCTTTTGACAAGATTTTTATAAGTCAACTAAACTACTTATCAACAGTTTCATAATCCAATTTATCTAATTCAAGATCATTTTTATTTTAAAAAACCCGGCTGCATTTGGGTCATGATATAATAATTAAAAAAGTCCCATTTTCAACTCAAATGAAATAAAATTCCACCTTTAATTTGCATATACTAACAATTTCTTATGATTTTTTTAGAAATCAAATTCCAAGAAAGGTCCTTTTGTTTGTTTCCCACTACTAGTTTAAGTCATTACGTTGAAATATGCTTAAAATATTAGGAAGCTGCCAAATATGTTTTCCACATCAAAATGAATTACAAAATTGTCTCTATTTGAACCTCCACACTCTTGTTATATTGGCATCCGACTATCAGTTCACACTTGATAAAAAGATAATCAATTAAATATTTTTAATCATAAATTATATTATATATGCTAAAAATTATTTAAGTGTCCAAAATAAAATAAAATTATCTATTATATCTTAAATATCCTTATTGAAATTTCTTTATTTGTCACCGCGTGGAAGTGCTTATTCATTTTGTCCACTTCGATCTTTTTCGTCTATACGAAAAGTTGCATACGGAGTATTTATGTATTTTAATTCAGTCTATACAGACTACATGAGTGCCACGTCAAAAAATTCTCGATCTTTCATATTTATAAAGAAGAAGAAAAAATCTTTGGAGAATAATTGAAATATATTGACATAATAAATATCATATGCTTTCGGTTTGTGTTTATCTCCTTCAGTAACGCCACCTATATATATGTGTAACTTGTCGCACTTTCTACAATTAGAGAATTACTAAAAAGAAAATAAATAAACGAAAGTTGGAATTACTATCATTTAAAAAAAAATATAAACATAAACATATAATTGTTCATACATCTCCTCGAATATTTCTAATTATCAAAGGCTTCAGAAACAAGCTAGTTTTAATTTTGGTAGTCCCAAAATTAGTATCAACTTTTTTCCTTTTCTGTCAAACATACTATAACAAACAGTATGCTATTTTAATATGATTGAATTTCCACCTATTTTCAGGCAAAACATGGCTACGTGTACAAAAGAAAATTAAAACTCCTTTTTTCCAGTATTAGCGGACCATTACATTCCTGAAATTACAGAATTAGAGTTTAATAATTTATTAGTACTCTCTAATTTCTACGTCTCAATTTATGTAAGTTGTACGGTGCATAAGAGTCAAAACACTAATTTTAATTATGAGTTCAGGTAAAGATTCTTTAAATATTTTAAAATAAAATCTATATATTAATTTTACATTACACAAGAATTATTTCAAGCCAATAGCTAATTATACAAAATATTTTTAAAAAGTTTGAGAAAAGTACAAGTAAAGAAAAATTGTTTTAGCTCCTTAAATAGTTACCCCTTCACATAAATTGAGAAAAAGAAAAATATTTAAGTAATAGCTTGGATCTATACAATTGTTTGTCCTATTTAATTTGACAATGAGTTTATGAAAGTAAAAATAAATAAATCTTATAATCTTAAATTAATGATATGATAAATATATCAAAATGTTATGATCTTAAATATTCGTACCAAAAGTTAAAATTTAAAAGTTGTCTAAAAGCAAAAAAATAATAATAATATTTTTGGAATAGGTACAAAAAA
>JAJOOR010018594.1:0-16728 GCA_036250505.1 Solanum acaule
GTCTCTTATATTTAATCCAAGTCATTTTAGAAATTTAATTTTCAACTATTTTAATATTAGTTTAAAGTTTAAACTTTAATATAAAATTGAATTTTAAGGTTTAAACTTTAAATTCAATATAAAGTTATAAACTTTAAAATTTAAAGTCAATTTTAAACTTTAAAGTTTAAACTTAAATTCAATTGAAACTTTAAAGTAACTTTAAAGTTTTAGATTGAAGTTTTTTAATAATAAAATTTTATTAATTATTAATATAATATTATATAATAATTAAAGTTAATAAAAAAATAAAAAAAAATTACCGGTACACAATGGTCCGGTAAGAACCGGTTCCGGTCCGGTCCAAACCGGTTCCAATCCGGTAACTAAGGGACCGGAAGGAACCTTTGGAAATTTCTGGTAAAACTGGTTCCGGTAACGAAATCCGGTAACGAGGACCGGTTTCGGTTTTGTTGATCTGGTCCTGTCCGTTTGCCAGCCTTAGTTGTGACTGCTTATATATATTGTGCTTACAGGAATAGCCGCGTGATCCTACCAGTATGCGGTTGTGTATTGATACTGCACTTGTTCATTCTTTGTTGAGTACAGGGCATCTTCAGGAGACTATTGATAGACCTCAGCTAGGAGATCAGCGACCGAGACCGGATTTCAAGGGTGAACCAGTTCTTTCAGGCAGCCACGGAGTCCTTCATTTTGCTTAGTCCATTCTTTTTGGACTTAGATATGTTTTAGTATTTTGCTTATGTTTGGTTGGGGTTGTACCCCTTTTCCTTAGACTTGCCTGAAAACTTTTCTGACAAGCTTCACACCATTGAAACTTCGTTGTATTCTGAGGTAACTTAGTCAACGGGGATGAAATAGATGAAATTCCCTCGACGAACCTTCTATAATAACCAGTCAATGCCAAGAGACTCATAATATCAGTTAAAGATATGTGTCTAGGCTAGTTCTGCACTGCCTTAATCTTTTGAGTGTCAACTCGAATCCTATCACCTGAAATAATGTGGCCTAAGAACGCCACTGACTCAAGCCAAAACTCACACTTAGAGAATTTAGCTTACAACTCTCTATTCTTGAGAGTTTGAAGAACTACTCTGAGATGACTAACATGATCCTCCTCATTTCTCAAATAAATCAGAATGCCATCAATGAGTACGATAACAAACATATCTATAAGGCTTAAACACTCTGTTTGTAAGATCCATGAACGTTGCAAGAGCATTAGTCAAACCAAAAGACATGATTAGAAACTCGTAATGGCCATAGCGGTCCTGAAAGTTGTCTTAGGGATATCACTTTCTCTTAGCTGATGATAGCCAAATCTGCGATCTATCTTAGAAAAACAAGTGGCACCCTGAAGTTGATAAAAAAGATCATCAATTCTTGGAAGAGGATACTTATTCTTGATAGTAACCTTGTTCAACTGACGGTAATCTATACACATTATAAGAGAACCATCTTTCTTCCTCATAAATAAGACCGGAGCGCCCAAGGTGAGACACTTGGTGGAATGAAACCTTTCTCAGGAAGGTCTTTCAACTGTTCTTTTAACTCTTTCAACTCAGCTAGAGCCCTTCTATATGGCAGAATAGAAATAGGATGAGTATCGGGAATAATATCTATACCAAAGCCTATTTCTCTCACAGGAGGGACTTTGGGAAGATCATCTGGAAACTCACTCACAACTAGAACTGACTGAATATGTGGTGTCTCAACACTAGAGTCATTAACTCGGACTAAGTGATAGATGTACCCCTTGGAAACTAACTTTCTCGTCTTAAAGGACGAAATAAAATAACCCTTAGGCACTGCTGAATTTTCCTTAAAAGTACGAAAAAAAACTAGCTTTCTCGCCATAATGTTTGCAAAAGACATTTCAAAGGACTCGAAAGAACTCTCAAGATTTGACTCTTAACTCTACCTTGAATTTGAATTATGAATTCAAGATGATGATTCATGTTATGAATGATTTCTAGATGTTTAGAAGTAGTGTAGAGTAGTTAGAATCAAAAGGGAGTAAAGGTACCCTTGGAAAGAACTCAGACGAGCTAAGCGACGGAGAATGGGTTAGGACAGGCGACCCTAGTGCAGGGCACCATCCCCTGTACTACATAGCATCTCTGCTAGCCCAATGCTGAGGCGATGCTCTAGCCCTTGCCTAGAAAACCCCGACGAATTTCTTTCTCGTTTTTGGATCCTAACTCACCTAGAATCGAATGGTTTCTTCCCCACTCACTTAGATTCGAATACCCAACATATGTACACGATAATCTACTCAAAACAGCGTTTAAATTACTAATACTCATCTCAAGAATTCATCAAAACTCCAACAATCAAGATTACAAATGGAATTTCAAGAAAACTCATCAAGAACTCAAATCCTTCAACCTTAAGAATGAAATCACATTAAAATAGCATGATTGACATGTGGATTAACAAACCCAACACTATGAGAACTTACATATCTCTTAGGGATCAAGCCCTTGGAGAAACAACCCTCGATCCGCAAGAAATCTTGATGAACGCCTTGAACCTTTCCCTCTTTTCTCCTCTTTTCTCTTCATGAACTTTCTTCTTAAATCAAAAGCATATTTTGGGATAATGAAAACTGACCCAAATCAGATTTGACCCCAAAATATTACTAATTTTGTTTTAATCTGATTGGGTAAAGAAAATACTAAAATACCCCTCATAATTTTGGGTAACTTTCCTTTCTGGACAGACTGACTTCAAATACGAATATCTTTTTCATACGAGCTCGAAATGTAGCAAATTCAGTGGAGTTGGAAGAGGATTCCAAAACCTTTCATTTGATATCTTATGGGCCACCTAGCTCATCCTGTACTGAAAGTTATGGTCGTTTGAAGTTGACTTAAAACTAATAACTTAAGCATAACTTGCAATATTTTAGATTTTGCTATTTCCAATTTAGTTCTTTCTAATTTTAGCTCTTTCAAATACCAAGGTGTTACAAAAATAAACTCATATGAATAGAAAATTACCTTTAAGGCTCCAAACTTTAATACTTTATTAGATCATACAATGGACTACTTTATTAATAGCATATCTACATATAATATATTAATATGTGAGTGCACAAAATAGAAATTACTAACATTGCAATCTCCAATAGTCGATAATTATTGTGTTGAGCTATTTTTAATAGTACTCTAATTTTTGTTTGCATTGTTAATTAATTGCTTAAACTTGATCTCACCAACAGGGCCGGAGCTATGGATTGGACACCCTTCGCCGAAAAATTACATGATATATATAGGTCAAATATTATTATTTTTAAATCATATTTGAGCCCGAAGCTCGTTTATTCAATCATAAATATCAAGAATACATGTCTGCCTGGCCCAACTTTAAAAAGGAAAGTTAGCCCAAATATATCAATACCTTTTTTCATTTCTCACCCTATTTTTAACACTTTCCCTAACATTTGTTTCCAAATCCTCCTCTTTCATATTCTTCTATGCGCCGCGTTCATGATTCTCCTTTGTCTCCTTTAGATCATCATCATTCAACCATGGCGGTGTACCACTACACATCTTCAACTACTTCAATAGGTACTGCTCCTCCTTATCTTCCTCCTCATTTATGTTTCTAATATCTTATTTATCTTGGTTTAGTATGTTCTGATTTCTGGAGCTAACACCGTTGCTAGCTGTGGATCCAAATATGATGCTCTCGATGTTCCTCTCTATGACAATGGACGATGTGCTTTGGATGTATAGACCTCGAGTTTTGCCGATTTTCTCTTTTGTAAGCAGGTAGCTCTTTATTTCTCGCCAATTTTAAGCACTGGTATTGGCAAAAACTTGAGGTGTACAAATAAAATCTTGCGAGACTCGCCACATCTTGATTAATGTAACTGTGGTCCATACTGGCTGTTTATATCTTTTATCTTTCTTGTCTTGATTCTCAAACTTGCGATTTGTGCTTTGTCCATGTTTAGAATTCTTCTGCAATTAGCTGGTAGTTGTTCAAATTGCTTGTATTCTTGTACCTCCGACTTACTATAAGCACTATTAGAAATGACATCTGCTAGCTGATTTCCTTCCCGGTATGCATGATGAACTTTGAAGCTCTTTTGTTCCACAATTTGTCTTGCTTCTTCCACTATGTCTAGTATCTCCCATGGTATTTTCCAATCCCTAAGTATCATTTTCATGATTCCTAGTGATCTGTTTCTAGAATAACCTTCTTGAGCTTGTTTTTTATATACAGTAAATTAGCCCTCTTAGTACTCCTGTCGCGTTAAATATTACTTTATATTGATATATTATGCATTTTGAATACCCCAAACAACAACAATGAGTCGTAGCTCAGTGGCAAAAATGTGTCCAATATGTACACAATACCCAAGTTGGAATCACTGCATTTATGTTTTGTATATTGTGTTTAATGTGGTATGCTGTAAAACAGTTAATTAAATGAAAAAAGAAATACTTTGTTGTATATAGAGTGGTAGCTTAGTGGCAATAGTGTGAAGAAGTTTGTTTGCCATTGAGGTTCAATTCCCCATGGCCATATTTGTTCTCTATGTTGGCTTTATTTTGGACACCCTTCATGAATTTTCTACCTACGCCACTGCTCACCAATATATTTGTGCTAATTCCAATACTTTTTATCATGAGTTTAGCTTAAGGTTATGAATAATTCACTCCTAACCCTTTGCCTTCCTAGAAGGGGGGAGAAGACTCGAAGCACCCAAACTTTTCAACATGGTATTAGAGATGGCAAACATTATAACTATGTTGAAATCTTTCTATCTCTAAAATGAATTAGGCCACATGTGAGAAATGTGCGAGTTGAAAACATTATTAAGTAATTAATTAAAAATATGTGTTATTTAATCAATCAAAAATAATTTTAAATGACATTGTCACACGCTTCAACATTTTCAAAGAAAACATAAAGTTTTAATTAGGAAGAAAAAATTTAAATTAAACAAATCTCATGAGAAAATAAATTAAAGATGTGGTCAACATATATACATAAAACTAGACACGGTCATTCCATAAAATCCCTTTGTGAACCAACACTATTAGTGGGAAGTGAAAAAATTAAAATGTAAGTTTTTCTCTACCTTTCACACTATATATATAATCCTTCTCTAAGTCTTTTATTTCACCAAATCCCAATTTCTCTCTTCCATTTGCTTTCTTTAATATTATGTTTTGCTCTCTCCCAATGGCCAACTCTCATGCTAACAATGTCCCCCCTCCTCCTCCTCCCCCTCCCCAATCTCCCCCTCCATCTTCCCATTCCCCTTCCCCCCCTTGTGTTCGCAAGGAGGCTACCCCAACTGCTGACACTGAGATCTTAGGGGTTTATGGGAGTAGCGCCCCCATCTACTCAGTCAATGCTCCTCCTAGAAAGAGGGGAAGCATGTTGAATGCTGGGGAATGAACATCTGTAGTTCGGGAAAAAAATCCCAATGTTGAGGCTTTTGGAGCAGCAACAGGTGCAACAGATGCATCAACATTAAGATTGTTGGAGTTTTTATCATGTGTAAGTGGTTCGAATGATGGTGAACATGATGACCAGTCAGAATCCCAGTCCTAGTCAGGTACATACGAACTCACTTCCGGATGAGAATGCATGTGAATGACCAGCGATGTCAGCGTATCAAAGGCAATTTCACATACATAGTAAGTTCTCATGCTCTCTGACAGCTCTAGTGATTCTGGTGCTGGTACAGGTGGAGGCAAAAACGCAGATGCAGATGCAACAAGGCCATAATCTGCACCTGCATATGCTCTTGTGCCTCCACCTGCATCTGCACCAGCACCAGCACCAGCACTAGAATTGCTAGAGCTAACAAGTTATGTATGTGAAATTGTGTTTGATATGCTGGCATCGTTGATCATTCATATGTATTCTCATCCAGAAGTGAGTTTGTATGTTCCTGACTGGGACGGGGATTCTGACTGGTCATTATGTTCACCATCATTTGAACCACTTACAACTGATGAAAACTCCAACGATCTCAATGTTGATGCGTCCGCTGTTGTTGCTCCAAAAGCTTCAACATTGGGCCTTTTTGCCCGAACCACATATGTTCCTTCCCAACATTCAGCATGTTTCCCCTCTTTCTAGGAGGAGAATTAACTGAGTGGATTGGGGTGCTACTCCCATAAACCCCTAAGATCTTAGTGTTAGCAATTTGTGTAGCCTCCTTGCGAACACAAGGAGGGAAAAGGACAGGGGAAGATGGAGGGGGAGATTGGGGAGAGGGGGGGGGGGGGAGGAGGGGGGACATTCTTAGCATAAGAGTTGACCATTGGGAGAGAGCAAAAAAATAATAATAGAGAAAGCAAATGAAAGAGAGAAATGGAGATTTGGTGAAATAAAAGACTTAGAGAAGTATAGTGTGAAAGGTAGAGAAAAACTTAACATTTGAATTCTTTCACTTCCCACCAATAGTGTCGGTTCAGAAAGGGATTTTATGGAATGATCATGTCTAGTTTTACGTATATATGTTGACCACATCTTTAATTTATTTTCTCATGAGATTTGTTTAATTTAAATTCTTACTTCCTAATTAAAACTTCATGTTTTCTGTGAAAATATTGAAGCGTGTGACAATGTCATTTATATTACGTTTGACTGATTAAATAGCACATATTTTTAATTAATTACTTACTAATGTTTTCAACTCGCACATTTCTCACATGTGGCCTGATTCGTTTTGGAGATAGAAAGATTTCAATATAGTTATAAATTGCACTATCTTATTTTAATGCTTAAGATATTAGGGAAAATACATTTATTTATTTATTTAATTATATCTTCAACATGTTTGCCTTTTCATCTCAGCCTAATTTCCTATTATGGGTCAAACACTTGGAAATAGTTGGTGGGGGCGAGACTTGAATTCGGGATTAGAACTGCCTATGATGATGAATGTTGAAGTATGTAACCATCTCATTTAAAAAAATTTAGTCATAGAATAACACATTACTTACGGTTCCTTATATTCTGACCTCATTTTTTATCATGGCACAAACACATGAAAATTCTTTTTTAATGAAGAGCGACAGTTCGATTCGAACCCTAGACTAGTACAATATATTTTGATACAATGTTGAAGTGGATGGCCATATGATTTAAAATTTTATATATTATAGTAAAACTGAATTATATTTTCAATACACCCTCACCTCTCGACCTAAATTATTTCTTAAAAGCCAAACACGTGGAAATAATTGATAGAGGCAAGATTTGATAAACTCTGGACTAGTACTACCTTCTATAATACAATATTGAAGTATATGACCATCTCATTTTGTGATATCTTTGATATACGTACACATACGCTCACTCAAGTCCTGACTTAATTTTTGTTCATGGGTCAAACACATGAATATTCTTGTTTAGTAATAGGTGGTGGTGTGATGGTGACACTCGAACCCTAGACCAATATTGCTTACTTTGATATATACCATATTGAAGTGTGTATCTATCACATTTTAAAAATTTAAGTTATTAGAGATAATATATTTTTATTTATTTTTTAAACTCTGTGTCTAGTCAACATAGTTTCTAACTTGTTCACTTGATATAGGTTCCAGCTGACATGGTTGTAAATACAACAATGGCTGCTCTGGCAAAACATGGAAATTTGCAAAATCCACAACTAAATATCTATCATGTGGCATCATCATCTATAAATCCTCTCTCATTTTCTCAAATTTTTTACTATTCCTATGATTTTTTCAAATTATTTCCTTTTGTTAATTCAAAAGGAGATAAATTTGAGGTTAAAAAAATGAGATTTTTTGACAAAATATCAGATTTTGAAAATTATATTTGGGAGGTATTATCCAAGCAGCATGAAGTACAAGATGGAAAAGCGCTTACAAAGATTCAAATACATTTAATTAAAAAGAAGGTGGAATATTTGAAGAATTTCGGCAAACTTTATGAACCCTACTTTTTCAACAAAGGCTGGTACGTGTGATATTTAGTTTATCATTTTTGAATTTATAATATTTATGACACGATCAATACATGACTCTGATATTTCCTAAATGAAATGTTTTATAGTGACATAAATGAATTAAGACAGAACTTAAGATTATGTCATTACTAAAATATCATGAGAAATGGATGTGTAATTGCTAAAAAAATTATCTTTTTAACTTTTACTCGATGTTCAATATTCGTATTAAGACCTGATTATTCCATAAATAATTTTTTTTTCTTTTGCTAGGTTTGACAATGGCAATGTACGAAAGCTAATGGGAGACATGTCTGAAGAAGAAAAAAGAAGCTTTGAAATTGATGTGACAAAAATTAATTGGAAAAATTATATTAAAAATACCCATATTCCTGGTGTACAAAAATATGTACTAGAAGGGAAAAGGGTAAATTAATTCTTAATATTGGAACAATTAATTTGTTAGTGATTTGTGTGATAAACACTTAATTATTCAAGATTATATTTCATTTATGATTGTAATATTATTGAGTGTACTTGTTTGTTGTTTAATAAGAAAAGATTGTTTGCCACTGATTCCTATTTTATTCTATAGGATTAGTTTAGATTTTAATTTTCTGAGAGTATAATGCTATTTCATTCTAGGGTTTGAAATTAAAATTTTAAGGTCAATCTTTAGTCTTGTATACAATAATGAATGTAAAATGAACTAAGATAACACTTATTATTAAACAGAAAAATAGTGGGCTGTTACATGTTGTTATGAATCTTCTACGCTAATTTTTATTAACATTATTAATTAATTGCATAAACTTGATTTCATCACCTATAAATTGTGCCAATTAACAATAATATACTCCAAGTAGGCTAAAATAAACAAGTGTTCACTCCTTTTCATGATTTTAGCTTAGGGTTACGACTAATTCATTGGTGTCCACTCCTAACCTTTAGACCTTTTCGAAAGAGTTACACTCTTCAACATGGTATTAGAGAAGACGAACGTATAGTATAGGTTGAAGTCTCTCCGTCTTCATAAAGAATCAAGCCACATGTGAGGGGTGCTCAGAGGCGGATATCTACTTTATTAGTGGGGGTGCACGTGTACCCGTTAACTTTGGAAAAAAATTATGTGTATATATGTATATCTATCTCGAGAAACTGATAGAAACTAGGATGCAATTAACAGTGCATCCATGAAAAGTATATGAATGTTCTAGTTTTGTTGGTACAAGGTAGGGGAACCACTTGCAAGACCAAAGTTCGAATCTAGCTAAAGGTTATTTCATTATTTTTATATTAAAATATTACTTAGAGACCATATTTGATGCACCCAAAATCTTTAAATTCTAGATTCACCTTTGGGGCGCTTACATGCGTTGCAAATATATTATTAAGTAATTAAAAATATGTTGTGTTTTAATTCTTTAAATTTAATTTTAGATGAGATTATCACATACTTCAACAATCCCTAGAAGAAGATAAAGCTTTAATTAATTAAAATTATCATGAATATATTTGATATCTTTTTTCGATAATAAGAAGCATATTTAAACTATTGTTGATTATATTATACATGAATATATTTCTGAGTATAAATTAAAGAAATAGATATGATATGGCTGATAATATGAATTTAATGGCTCAACTTGCGATTATAAGATTCTAAATACATTTTATGTTTATGTCCAAAATAAATATAAGTTATAGTCGTAAAAACTTAAAATTTCATCCGTTACTTACCCTCCCTAATACGGACATCAATTGTTCGAACTTTTGATCCTTCACTAGAAGACTTTATTTTAGATAAAATCGTCTTTTCATCGTTTCTCTTAAATTATTATACCTTATTTTAATATTATATATTACATATTGATGTTAATAAACATAATATACTCATTGAATAGGTAGGAGCCTTAATGTGGATAAAAAGTACTCCCTCAGTTCATTTTTACTTTATTACAATTTGATTTGACATACATATTAAGAAAATAATTAATGATATAAGTATCTACCAAACTATTCCCTATTAAAAGATGTCTTGAAAAATGATTTAGAAAATAAATATTTAATGCTAACGGTAAAACATGTAAAAAAAATTATTGTCTTTTCTTGATATATCAAAAGTGACAAGTAAAAATGAATATTTATTTTAGAAATAATTGACAAGTAAAAGTGAACGGATAAAGTATGTGACGTCCAACTTAAGATTAAAAGTCCACATTGGCAAAATACAAGAGAGATGTTGGTATATAAGTAAGCATACCATACCAATTAGTGACACATTTTAAAATCGTGCGGCCTAGGCCCAAAGCTGACAATATTACTAGTGGGCTGGACCGTTACAAAGTAATTAAAAGATAATAGTAAGGTAGGAGTTCTAACGTTAAAGAGTAAATTTTAGGTTTAACAAACAGAAAAATCATATTTGTTTGTTATAGTTATAGTTTGCATAATTGAGCTCCATAGCAAATTTTATGTTTGCTATGGAGCATTAGATTTGTATAAATCGTATGCAGATATTCGCTTGTATAAAAGCGCAATGATTGCATATGTATATCAGTTAGATAATTGTATATATGTAACTACTATATATATTTCAATGATTGTATTTGTATATCTGCATAAAATTTGAATTTGTATACAATTGAATTGAAATAAAACATTTGTCTATCAATTCTCTCTCTCTCTCTCTTGCTTTATACAACACAAAATTATACATTGTAATTTGTATAATTTGTGTTTGTATAAAGCGAGAAAGAGAGAAAGGCAAAAGAGGATGGATAGGGGAAGATCTGTATTTGTATAATTCTAAGTGCATAGGACGAAAATATATGTATTTGTATTTGTATATACATCTCTCACTTTATTCAAAGACAAACACAATTTCTACATTTGTGTTTGTATAAAGTGAGAGAGGCGAGCGAAATACAAGTGTTTGCTACATATTACAATTAAATGAAACTGCGGTTATAGCCTTTAATTTGAATTAATAGTTTGCTATTTTATATAATTTCTCCTTTTTATTTCACATTACAAGTCTTTCACCTTTTTAGACTCTAAATATGGAAAGTTTTATAACTCCTAATAATGGTAGTTTATGGAATCTTAAAGTCACATCTTTGTAATTGACTTCAAAATACTAAAATTATTGAAAGCCAATAGCAATAAATATGTGTCTTCTGATTTTACAGCCAAAATCATTCAGAAAGCCACAATTTTATTTGTATGATGAAGACATATCATATGTAATGTGACTTTCAATTGATAGTGTGATTTTTGTACCCTCTCTAAATAGCCCTAACTATCAATTTATTCACCTTCATGCTAACCATGACACTCATGCCAACGAGGAGACGTTTAAGAAGAAGGATTGATCGATTTTTAGATTGACAAACTTTTAAAAGAAATATTCTATTTCATGTTTTAGTTTATAAACTCGACTAATGTAATATTTTTTAATTTTATTTCGCATGAGTTTTAACTTAATTTATTACAAATATTTGTGTTATATTATTGTACTCATATATAATGTAGTTTATTTTTTGTTTACTTTTTCTTTTTTAATCAACACATGTGAAGTAACTTTTTTTAAATCAATGCATGTGAACTTCACTTTTCTTTTGTCAGCTGCAACTTCATCTGTCTATGTAAGGTGGCAGACCCATAAGCAAAATTGGGTCACGCAGAGGTGAATTGTAACGACCTGTTTCCGTCGTTAGGGAAAAGCCAGTAGGGAAAGAATTTGGGTCAGAAAACTTTTGAGTAGTGACTTGAAAATTCCTAGCCTAATCCAAATTTAGATGAAATCTGAGTCATGTGAAGTCTAGGGAAATATGGTAATGAATGAGAGGTTCAATAATGAATTTGATTACATGAGTTGATAGCCAAGACGTTAAGGAGCCCGTACGGCTTTACATAATCGAATTCAGGTGAGTAAAACTTCTGAAACTGATCTTAACGTGAACGGGTAGTTTTTGAACGTCAATGATTGAGGGTGTGTTATGAAATGGGGGTTTTGAAACTCAAATTCCGAGGTTCTGTCTCCGTATAAGCCGTCGTGGCGGGATTTATCCCGCTAGGGAGGGGTCGTTGTGGAGGGATGGAGTTCGCTGTGGCAGGCCAATCGCGACTTAAGTCAGGGAAAAACCCCAATTTCGTTATTTTTCTGCAAACTTCGTTCTTAAGAGTTAGGAGACTACCCAGGACGAATTCTTTACAGTTTGCCACAACATTTGGTGCTAAAGGTAAGGATTTTACTCCCCTAATCCGTTTTTCGATCCGTGGAACGTAAATTCATGGGTAATTATTGTTGGGGGAGGGTTTTGGCCTAAAGTTGATGGTGGGAAAAATCCCTAGCTGCACCTTAGGATCATGGGTTTGATCTTGGGTTGTTATAATCTGGATAATTATACCTTAATTTATTGATCCTTGCGTTATATTAATTGTTTGTAGACCTAGAGCAAACAGAACAAATTCGAAAAAAGAAGATTCAAGTGCCTTAGGGGGATTCAAGCTTGGTTTCGAGGTAGGTGATGATTTAATTTCATGTTTGTGTGATGTATATTAATAATTGCTTCATTGTAATGCATATATGTATGTGAATGAAGCACTATTGATCAAACCTAACGTAAATGAGTATGAATGAACCATTGTATGCCATGAATCGACACTTGATTGTATGATTATGAGAATGTACATTATGAGTGTGATTGTGATTGTGCTTATGTTGATTGGATCGGTTGTCACATTCCGACACATGCATTGGATCAGGTATCACGTTTTGACACACTAATTGGGATCGGGTGTCACGTTCCGACACATACATTGGATCAGGTGTCACGTTCTGGCACACTAATTGGTATCTGGTGTCACGTTTCGACACATGAACAATTTGGTTATAAGTTCCATGAGAGGACCACTGTGTTGCCATATCTAATTGTTATTGAGAATGTGAAATTGTACATTGCTCCAGAAGCGGTAATTGTATATATATTATGTATATGCGTGTTTACTATGCTCTGATTGCTTATATATATATTGTGCTTACAGGAATAACCGCGTGATCCTACCAGTGCACTGTGGTTGTTTATTGATACTGCATATGCTCATTCTTTGTTGAGTACAGATTATCTTCAGGCGACTATTGATAGACCTTAGCTAGGAGATTAGTGATCGAGATCGAATTTCAAGGGTGAGCCAGTTCTTTCAAGCTGCCATAGAGTCATTCATTTTGCTTAGTCCATTCTTTTCGGACTTAGACATGTTTTAGTATTTTGCTTATGTTTGGTTGGGGTTGTACCCCTTTTACTTAGACTTGCATGAAAACTTTTCTCACAAACTTCAGACCATTGAAATTTTGATGTATTCTGAGTCAACTTAGTCAACAGGGATGAAATAGACGAAATCCCTCGACCAACCTTCTATAATAACCAGCCAATCCCAAGAGACTCCTAATATCAGTTAAAGATGTGTGTGTAGGCTAGTTCTGCACTGCCATAATCTTTTGAGTGTCAACTCGAATCCCATCACTTGAAATAATGTTGCCTAAGAACGCCATTGACTCAAGCCAAAACTCACACTTAGAGAATTTAGCTTACAACTCTCTATCCTTGAGAGTTTGAAGAACTACTTTGAGATGACTAGCATGATCCTCCTCATTCCTCGAATAAATCAGAAAGTCATCAATGAGTACGATAAAAAACATATCTAGATAGGGCTTAAACACTCTGTTCATAAGATCCATGAACATTGCAGGAGCATTAGTCAAACCAAAAGACATGACTAGAAACTCGTAATGACCATAGCGGGTCCTGAAAGTAGTCTTAGGAATGTCACTTTCTCTTAACTGATGATAGCCAAATCTGAGGTCTATCTTAGAAAAACAAGTGGCACCCTGAAGTTGATCGAAAAGATCATCAATTCTCGGAAGAGGATACTTATTCTTGATAGTAACCTTGTTCAGCTGACGGTAATCAGTACACATTATAAGAGAACCATTTTTCTTCCTCACAAATAAGACCGGAGCTCCCAAGGTGAGACACTTGGTCGAATGAAACCTTTCTCAGGAAGGTCTTTCAACTGCTTTTTTAACTCTTTTAACTCAGCTAGAGCCATTCTATATGACAGAATAGAGATAGAATGAGTATCGGGAAGAATATCTATACCAAAGCCTATTTCTCTATCAGGAGAGACTCTGGGAAGATCATCTGGAAACTCACTCACAACTAGAACTGACTGAATATGTGGTGTCTCAACACTAGAGTCATTAACTCGGACTAAGTGATAGATACACCCTTTGGAAACGTATTTTCCCTAATATCTTAAGCATTCTAATAAGATAGTGAAATTTATAACTATATTGAAATCTTTCTATCTCCAAAACGAATCAGGCCACATGTGAGAGATGTGCGAGTTGAAAACATTATTAATTAATTAATTAAAAATATGTGCTATTTAATCAATCAAACATAACTTTAAATGACATTGTCACACGCTTCAACATTTTCAAAGAAAACATAAAATTTTAATTAGGATGTAAGAATTTAAATTATACAAATCTCATGAGAAAATAAATTAAAGATGTGGTCAACATATATACATAAAACTAGATATGGTCATTCCATAAAATCCCTTTATGAACCAATACTATTGGTGGGAAGTGAAAAAATTAAAATGTTAAGTTTTTCTCTACCTTTCACACTATATATATATATATATATATATAATCCTTCTCTAAGTCTTTTATTTCACCAAATCCCCATTTCTCTCTTTCATTTGCTTTCTCTATTATTATTTTTTTCTCTCTCCCAATGGCCAACTCTCATGCTAAGAATGTGCCCCCTCCTCCTCCCCCCCTTCCCAATCTCTCCCTCCATCTTCCCCAGCCCCTTCCCCTCCTTGTATTTGCAAGGAGGCTACACCAACTGCTGACACTGAGATCTTAGGGGTTTATGGGAGTAGCGGCCCCATCCACTCAGTCAATGCTCCTCCTAGAAGAAGGGGAAGTATGCCGAATGCTGGGGAAAGAACATATGTGGTTCGGGCAAAAAGGCCCAATGTTAAGGCTTTTGCAGCAGCAACAACAACGGATGCATCAGCATTGAGATCGTTGGAGTTTTCATCATGTGTAAGTGGTTCAAATGATGGTGAACATGATGACCAGTCAGAATCCCCGTCCCAGTCAGGAACATATGAACTCACTTCCGGATGAGAATGCATGTGAATGATCAATGATGTCAGCGTATCAAATGCAATTTCACATACATAGCAGATTCTTATGCTCTATGACAACTCTAGTGATTCTGGTGCTAGTGCAGGTACAGGTGCAGGTGGAGGCACAAACGCATTTGCAAATGCAACATGTTCATAATCTGCACCTGCATCTGCTCTTGTGCCTCTATCTGCACTTGCACCAGCACCAGAATCACTAGAGCTAACATGCTATGTATGTGAAATTGTGTTCGATACGTTGGCATCGTTGATCATTCACATGTATTCTCATTCGGAAGTGATTTCGTATGTTCCTGACTGGGACGGGGATTCTAACTAGTCATTATGTTCACCATCATTTGAACCACTTACAACTGATGAAAACTCCAATGATCTCACTGTTGATGTGTCCGCTGTTGTTGCTTCAAAATCTTCAACATTGGGCTTTTTTGCCCGAACCACATATGTTCCTTTCCTGGTATTCAACATGCTTCCCCTCTTTCTAGGAGGAGAATTGACTGAGTGAATGGGGGCGCTACTCCCATAAACCCCTAAGATCTCAGTGTCAACAGTTTGTGTAGCCTCCTTGCGAACACAAAGATGGGAAGGGGCAGGGGAAGATGGAGGGAGAGATTGGAGAGGGGGAGGAGGAGGGGGCACATTCTTAGCATGAGAGTTGGCCATTGGGAGAGAGCAAAAAAATAATAATAGAGAAAGCAAATGAAAGAGAGAAATGGGAATTTGGTGAAATAAAAGACTTAGAGAAGGATTATATATATTGTGAAAGGTAGAGAAAAACTTAACATTTGAATTTTTTCACTTCCCACCAATAGTGTCAGTTCACAAAGGGATTTTATGGAATGATCATGTCTAGTTTTATGTATATATGTTGACCACATCTTTAATTTATTTTCTCATGAGATTTGTTTAATTTAAATTCTTACTTCCTAATTAAAACTTTATGTCTTCTCTGAAAATGTTGAAGCGTGTGACAATGTCATATATATTACGTTTGACTGGTTAAATAGCACATATTTTTAATTAATTACTTACTAATGTTTTCAACTCGCACATTTCTCACATGTGGCCTGATTCGTTTTGGAGATAGAAAGATTTCAATATAGTTATAAATTGCACTATCTTATTAGAATGCTTAAGATATTAGGGAAAATACGTTTTTTTATATATTTAATTATATCTTCAACATATTTACCTTTTCTGTCACGACCCGAGCCTACACCCTGGACGTGGCCGGCACTCGAAGACCATTGCTGGTCCCCAAGCGAACCCTCATCCTGGCTGACTACAAGCGGGAAACTAATTCAAGCATACAAAGCTTAAAAACTGAAATAAAAGCTTTAACTCAAATGAAAAACTATGAATAAAATAATATATTCAACTCGCCATAAAATTGGCAACTTAAGTCTTTAAAACATTTAACAATATAAATGAAGACTTCTAAAACTCTACTGTCTATCTATGAAGCCTCTAAATGACAATGATGGAAGTCTGGACAAAACCCACGACCTCCTAACAACTGAAAGTAAATGGAATCCTCCGGAAGCAAG
>JAJOOR010018595.1:0-23473 GCA_036250505.1 Solanum acaule
CCTTAGTCCCTATTTCCCGTTAATTAATGTTGAATGTACTTCCGCGACCGATGAAGTGTGATGACAAGTTTGAGAGGCTTTTTTGGGGTTCCTTCGGGTTCCTCATTCGCCATGTCACGTCTAGGCCCTAGGCTTGGGTCGTGACATTTAGCTTGGAGTTGATGCTTCCTCCTTGGTTGTCTGCATTTAGATGAGTTGCATGCATGATTGGCTGCTAGTCATGAGTCGTTTCCTTTAAGAGGTGCCTAGAATGTCATTCGAGGATGAATGTCCCCAAGGGGGAGATAATGTCTAGGGGCCAAGTGCAAGACATGAACTAGAGAATTGGGACTTGGCACCCTCCAAGAGTCCCCACATGAGTTGTGAAGGGCACTACGGTTCGTGGTGGTGCCCATGATGCCTAGGCAGTGGCTAAAGAATGTTGCCTACCTCTCGCGAGATCCTAAACGGCTCGTATTGGTCACCACAGATCGTGGGACCACTCGTGGTGGTGAGGCAGTAGCTTCACAAGGCTGCCCAAAATAGGGACCCTCCCCACAAGCCACAAGACGACTTGTGAAGGCCACCACGGGTCGTGGGAGGGGTCGTGGACAAGAGTTGGTTTTTAGGGGAAGAGGGGTGGCAAACCTAGCTACTGGTCAAGGGCCAAGGGCATCACAATGACCCGTGAAGTCGTCCATGAAGGGTTTATATTAGATTTAGAGTGTAGGGTCAACTTCAAATGATCATATCTTTTAGTACAAAATAAAACAGGTGGCCCATGACCTAACAAATTAAAGGTCTCTTAGTTCTCTTTCCAACGCTACCAAGTTTGCCCAATTCCCATCTCGGAGTAAAAAGTTATGCCAAAAAAAGTGATGCACTGTCAGGCTGAAATTCTTCACGACCTGTTTGACGGGCCGTGGTGATGATGACGACCCGCGGTGAGCTTCTAGTGAGCCAATTTGGCAGCTTTTAAGTCAGGGGTTATTGGTTCTTTTCCCAATTGTCTTAACTTAAAGCTATATCATTTTCCCCAAGCCTAGGACCCCTATATAAGTCATATTAACCCCAAAACTCACCCATTCAAGTCATTATTTCCAAAACCCAAAAGAAATCCCAAAGTCTTCCTCTCAAATATTTCTCTCTCGAGAACTTGAAGAAGAAGAAAAAGTTGGAGCTAGGATCAGGGTCAAGTCTCCAATCCTGAAGCATTTATGGGCATGGTTATCAAGGTATGATGATTTATTCATCCATGGAACCCCTTAAGATTCCCTAATTTAGAAGAATAATTCCCCAATTCTAGTTATGGTTTCTTCTAATGTTATGGGTATTGATCCAATTGAGTGGGTTATGATTGCTTATGATTGAATTGATAAAATTACATATTTTTATGATGAATTCACATGTACCCATGCCTAACCCATGTCTAGAAAGATGAGATTGATGTAAGTGGGTTTTATGCCATGAAAAGGGGAAATTGAGGAATTAGATGTATTCTTCTAGGATTGATGAGATACATTATAGATTGCTTGAGATTGAAGCATATAAATATGAATTGCTTAAGAGTAAAGCATATAAACATGAATTGATTGAGATCAAGTATATATGATTAATTATGACTTGTAGGCTTTGAGATTAGGATTGCCTTGAGACTAAGGCATGTATGATGAATGATGATTAATAGGGCTTTTAGAGTAAAGCTAATATGATAAGTTATGACTAGTATGACTTTTAGAGTAAAGATTACATGATGAACTATGATTAGTAGGGCTTTGAGAGTAAATCTTATGTTATGAATGATTATTTGTAGATAGAATTGTTGTGGAAGGATATACCCACATGATCTACTCTATGAATGTATAAATGTTAAAGGTTTCCTCACATAGAATGATTCTAGGTTGAAAGGCTTGCTCACCTAAAATGAATTTAAGTCAAAGGACTATGATATGTGATGAGGTTTGAGGTGATTCCCCCAAGACCTTCATATGAGAGAGATGTAAGGCGATCTCCCATATTCCTAAGTTTGAGAACATGAGGTGATTACCCATGTCATGTGATGATGGATGTGAGGTGACTACCCTTATAATATAACTTCAAGAAACAAGGCAAGATGTGAATACCCATTAGCTTTTATACCAAGGATATGGAGGCGAATACCTATGATCCTTATAAAATGATGTGAAGGCAAATACCTATATCTTATGATGTTGAACATTGAGGCGAATATCTATGATCCTTACAAAATGATGTGGAGGCGTATACCTATATCATATCATGTTGGACATAGAGGTGAATACCTATGAACCTTATAAAATGATGTGGAGGTGAATATCTATATCAATTCATGTGGGGCATGGAGGTGAATACCAATGAATCCCCTAAAATGGACATGTAGACGAATACCTATGACTATACTAATTAGGCAAGAGATGAATACTCATTAGCCTTTTCAATTGTCATAGAGGTGAATCCACATGTCTTGAAAAATAAAGCAAGAATAATATGAATCATGTTATGAATAATGAATTGTGTGGATTGTTGCTTGAGTGGCCTTCCCTGAGATTGTATGAATAGAGGTGATGACCCAAGTCTTGAGTAAGGATATGTTGAGGTTACTTCAACAAGTGTTCCTATTCTGGTATGATGATTTATGTGCCTTGATTATGCGTATGACTTATATGTTTATCTCCTATGCTTATGGATTATGTCTTATGTTGACTAATGTTTATGCTATGCTTATGTTGATGGTTTGTGCTAGCCATCATATTTAGTACATCTTTGTACTAACACATACTCTTGCCTACATTTCTTATCCAAATGTAGGGTTCGGTGATATTTACTCTCATTTGCGTGGCTAGGATCATAGTAGAACAAGACTTGAAGATTGGTGAGTCCTTATAGCATTCGAGGATTTGACCACTATTTCCTTATGTCTTTCATTTTCTATTTTGAACTATTGTATGGGCTGTGTCCCAAAGACTTCCTTTTATTAGATCGTTTGAGACAAGTGTAATAGACTTTCGCTCATTTTATAATGACTTTGATTATGTTGAAAATGTTTTAAAATTTCGCTAAATTCTTATGTTATGAAAACTAGGCTGGCTTGTATGAGGCTTCTCGGGGTCTTGTATGCCATGTTACACCTAGGGAGTACCCTTGGGTCGTGAAAAACTTGGTATTTGAGCTTAAGGTTTAGAATGATTCTATGATGTCTCAAAACCATGTCTAGTAGAGTCTTGTTCATAAGTGTGAAGCGCGCCACATTTATGACTGAAAGGCTACGAGATGCTTAGGAAACTTCACTTCTTCATTACTCTAAGTCGTGCGATAGAGTTTAAGTCAATAAGGTCTCTCTCCTACTCCCTATCTGATCTTCAGGATATGACTACTCGAAGGGCTCATGCTACAAGGAACAAGAAAGAAAATGTGTGTTGTGACACCATATGTGGCTATGAGATTTGATATGTTGTTAGACCCTTTTTATGTCTCTACTCCTATAAATGATTATGTGATGGCTGAGAGGGTCTATAGAAACTTTCATGTCTTCTTGCTCCATAGAGTTACTCTAGATAATTTAGTAGAGCTTGATATGCTAGATTTAGATGTCATTCTTGGGATGGATCGGTTGCAATATTGTTATGTCTCTATTAATTGTAGAACCCGTGTAGTCGGATTTCAGTTCCCGAATGAGCCTATCCTAGAGTGGAAGGGGGAAATTCTATGCGTAGAGGTTAGTATGTGTCTTATATGAAAGCAAGAAGGATGATTTCTAAGAATTTCTTTTTTCACCTAGTTAGGGTGAGAGAAATAGTTTTTTCAGTGTTGACCAACTCTAAGAAGCTAGACGTTTTTCTAAGATTGACCATAGGTCGTGTTACAACCAATTGAGGGTGAAGGATGATGATTTCCCGATAACGGCTTTTAGAACCTGATATTGTTATTATGAGTTTTTGGTGATGTCGTTTGGTTTGACTAATGCCCCAGCGACATGTAGGAGTTTGATGATTATGGTGTTTATATATACCATGAGATGTTCAATTAGTAGACTCTTCTAAGGGTGGTGTTATAGTTCACAATGGTTTGGAATCGTCTTCTGTGACGAATGTGAAATCTTAGTGATGTTTTGATCCTACCCTAATTGAATTGAAAGGAGTTGTGCTTAGAAAGTTCGTTTAGGTTTTTTCCGAAGGGGGAGATAGCGTGCTTAGATAGCAAGGTCGTTGAGTGTTCCTAATGTTCATGATTTGGTTTTACTTGAAATTATAACCCTTGAAGGGTGTAATGAGGTTTGAGAAGTAAGGGAAGCTTAGTCCCAATTTTGTAGGCCCATATGAGATCTTAAGACATGTTGGTAAGGTTGCTTATGAGATAGAGTTGCCTAATGAGTTGGCATCGGTGCATCCAGTTATCCATGTCTCTATGATAAAGAAGTGTGTTGGAGATCCGACATTCATAGATCCCTTAGAAGGGTTGGGAGTTAATGAGAATCTCTCTTATAAAGAAGTACCGGTTGAGATTTTACACCGGGAAGTTAAGAAATTGAGGAACAAGGAAGTGACTTTCGTGAAAGTGTTTTGGAGGAATCTTTTAGTTGAGGGTGCTACTTGGGAGGCCGAGGCCGATGTGATGTCCCGATATCCTCATCTTTTTCCTTCTACTCCTCCTTTAGCTTGAGATAGTTAGTTCCACATGGTTTGTTCCTTGTTTTGGTGTCATGTGTGTTTTAGATGTTCTCATGATTTCCTTATGATTATGCATGTTCATGAAAAACATGTGTTTTTAAAGAAAATGAGTTTATATGATTGATTTTCCTCATGTTGTAGTGCATTAAGTTTGAGTTGCCTATAGACTTCATAAGATGAATGGATGAACATGCCTTAGCTTGGAGTTGAGAGATTCCTTCTTAGATGTATGCCTAGAGTATATATTGCATATAGGCTCCATGAGATTGTGTTGAACATGCTCTTAGCTTGGAGATAATAGTTCCTCCTTGAACATGAGGAATGTTGAAATTTCGTGCATATTGGGTTGTTAGATGTTGTTCCTACCTTCCATATGATGCATTGAGTATGTTTAGCTTGGAGTTGATGTTTCCTCCTTGGTTGTGTGCATTTAGATGAGTTGCATGCATGATTGGCTGCTAGTCATGAGTCGTTTCCTTTAAGAGGTGCCTAGAATGTCATTCGAGGATGAATGTTCCCAAGAGGGAGATAATGTAACACCTCAGAATCTAGTAGACTAAGCTAGGGGCCAAGTGCAAGACATGAACTAGAGAATTGGGACTTGGCACCCTCCAAGAGTGCCCACATGAGTTGTGAAGGGCACTACGGTTCGTGGTGGTGCCCATGATGCCTAGGCAATGGCTAAAGAATGTTGCCTACCTCCCGCGAGATCCTAAACGGCTCGTATTGGTCACCACAGATCGTGGGACCACTCGTGGTGGTGAGGCAGTAGCTTCACAAGGCTGCCCAAAATAGGGACCCTCCCCACGAGCCACTAGACGACTTGCGAAGGCCACCACGGGCCATGGGAGGGGTCGTGGACAAGAGTTGGTTTTTAGGGGAAGAGGGGTGGTAGACCTAGCTACTAGTCAAAGGCCAAGGGCATCACAACGACCCGTAAAGCCCCACACGGACCGTGAAGTTCGTCGTGAAGGGTTTTTATTAGACTAAGAGTGTAAGGTCAACTTCAAACGATCATATCCTTAAGAACAAAATGAACTTGGTGGCCCATGACCTATCAAATTAAAAGGTCTCTGAGTCCTCTTTCAAACGCCACCGAGTTTGCCCAATTCTCATCTCGGAGTAAAAAGTTATTCCCAAAATAATGAAGCAATGTCAGGCTGAAATTCTTCACGAGCCGTTTGACGGGCCGTGGTGATGATGACGACCCGTGGTGAGCTTCTAGTGAGCCAATTCGGTAGTTTTTAAGTTTTTGAGGTTTTTCGGTCTTTTACCAATTGTTTTAACTCAAAGCTATGTCATTTTACCGAAGCCTAAAACCTCTATATCAGTCTTTTTAACCACAAAACTCACCCATTCAAGTCATTATTTCCAAAACCCAAAAGATATCCCAAAGTCTTCCTCTCAAATATTTCTCTCTCTAGAACCTGAAGAAGAAGAAAAAGTTGGAGATTGGATCAATGTCAAGTCTCCAATCCTCATGAATTTGTGGGATTTGTTATCAATGTATGATGGCTTATTCATCCATGGAACCCCTTAAGATTCCCCAATTTAGAAGAAGAATTCCCCAATTTGAGTTAGGGTTTCTTCTAATGTTATGGGTATTGATCCAATTGAGTGAGTTATGATTGTTTATGATTCAGTCGATAGAATTATATGTTTTTAGGATGAATTTACATGTACCCATGCCTAACCCATGTGTAGAATGATGAAATTGATGTAAGTAGGTTTTATGTCATGAAAAGGGGAAATTGAGAAATTAGATGTATTCTTCTAGGATTGATGAGATACGTTATAAATTGCTTGAGATTGAAGCATATAGATATGAATTTCTTAAGAGTAAAGCATATAAACATGAATTGATTGAGATCAAGTATATATGATGAATTATGATTTGTAGGCTTTGAGATTAGGATTGTCTTGAGACTAAGGCATGTATGATGAATGATGATGAATAGGGCTTTTAGAGTAAAGCTAATATGATGAGTTATGACTGGTATGACTTTTAGAGTAAAGCTTACATGATGAACTATGATTATTAGGGCTTTGAGAGTAGAGCTTACTTTATGAATGTTGATTTGTAGATAGAATTGTCATGGAAGGATTTACCCACATGATCTACTCTATGAATGTATGAATGTATACATGTGAAAGGTTTCCTCACATAAAATGATTCTAGGTTGAAAGACTTGCTCACCTAAAATGAATTTAAGTCAAAGGTCTATGATATGTGATGAGGTTTGAGGTGATTCCCCCTAGACCTTCATGTGAGAGAGATGTAAGGTGCTTTCCCATATTCCTAAGTTAGAGAACATGAGGTGATTACCCATGTCATGTGATGATGGATGTGAGGAGACTAACCTTATAATATAACTTCAAGAAGCAAGGCAAGAGGTGAATTCCTATTAGCCTTTATACAAAGGACATGGAGGCGAATATGATCCTTATAAAATGATGTGGAGGCGAATACCTATATTATATCATGTTGGACATGGAGGTGAATACC
Source organism: Solanum acaule (assembly GCA_036250505.1). NCBI lineage: Eukaryota > Viridiplantae > Streptophyta > Magnoliopsida > Solanales > Solanaceae > Solanum > Solanum acaule. The sequence continues at coordinate 7,171 of JAJOOR010018595.1, forward strand.
AATGATCCTTATAAAATGATGTGGAGGCGAGTACCTATATCATATCATGTTGGACATGGAGGCGAATACCTATGATCTTATAAAATGATGTGGAGGCGAATACCTATATGATATCATGTGAGGAATTGATATACCATTAATTTATGGTGTATTTGATACGTTTCACTTAAAGTTTGTGTGTGTCTTGGGCTATTTTGTGTTATAATTAATGTTTTGTGTCTAATGATTGGAGGAAATAAGCCTCGAATGCAGTTGATGGAGATGAGAACTGAAATTATGCAGAAGGAGCCACCCACGGAGTGATCCACGGACTCTAGGTCCTCTGACGGACCGTCGTTGGGTAGGCATAGATGGAGCATCGGGGAAGTGTGACTAAGTGTGGCACTACGAAGCAACTAATGGACCGTAGGTCGACCCACAGGCCATCCTGCACATCCTTCGATGGATTCAAAATGTTGAAGTTCTAGTACCTGATGAAAAATTCTAAGTATGGAGTCACGGAAAGGGACTTACGGACCGTAGGTCGACCCACAATCCGTAGGTCGAGTCGTCAACTGAAGCCACGTTCCAAACAACTTATTTCCTTATTTTTTTTCCTTTTTATTTAGGACTTGTTTTCTATAAATAGGAGTTATAAACCTCACTTTTAGATGTTAGACATTATTGTAAACTCTTAGTTTCGGTGTTTTGGGAATTAATTTGCAAACTTTAGCAATTTGATTTCTGGATTTTGTTTTATAAGATTTTCACTTTGCAATTCAATTGAAGATTTTGGGTTTCATCTATTCGGATTGTAAGTTCATGAATTCTTTCTTCTTAAACATGAATTGTGATCTCTCAAGCATGAGTAGCTAAATCCACAACTAGGGTTGTGGGAACCATGAACAATTAACAAAGTATGAATAAAAACTAAGTAATTCTTGAATAGTGTTGTTGCATGTATTGTTAATTCTTTCGTTTAAAAGTCTTTTTAACGGTTGCAAACATTAGAACTCACCTCATTCCTACTTGCCGGACCAAGGATGTAATGAATTAGAAAAGAATTAACAACATAGATTTAGTGGATGCTATTTAATAGTCTAATTTCATTTGGTGCGAGGGTGAAAACTAAGTCATACATTGATGTGATGTCTAATCTAAGGTAAAGGTAAGGGTTAGTAAAGCATACACCTGTAGTCGGACCAAGGTGCGAGGTGAAATTCCGTATTTGGAGGACCAAACACTTAGGGATACCTAACTTACCAACTTTGCATGCAAAACACTAAGAAAGAATTAATGTTATTAGGATTACTGCGTTAAGAGCTTCTGGGGAACACATATGCCCTAGTTTCTCTCTCATATAGATAACTCAATGTTTGAATCTTGCTTACTTGTTACTAAATAAAAAATCTATTACTTGCTTACAAACACCCCTCCCCCCCCCCACTTTTATTTACTTGTCTCGGAAATAGTTTGACTAAGCAAATATAATAGTGGGTTAAGTTTAAGTCTAAACCATATTCCTCGTGGGATCGACCCCAACCTACAAGTTTGGTTCTTTATTTGACAACGATCACTTATACTTCTCTAGGGAGGTATAATTTGAGTGTATCAACTTTTGGCGCTGCTGCCGGGGAATACGGCTTTTAGATTAAGTTTAACTACATTATTGAACTTTAGTAAAGTATTTCCTGATTATACGTTTTGTTTTGTTTTCTATAGGTTTCTACTCTAGTGTATGGCAAGTACACAGAGTCAAGGCGAGCCATTAACCCTCTACGTTCCTGAACTAAGCAAGACTTTGAGAAAAATGGCAAATCTAGTGGTCCATAATAATCCAATCATAGATGAACATGAATAAGGAGATGGATTTCAACCTCCTGGAGTTGCTAATATGAACACTTAGGTTCGTGGTGGTAATCTAATTGGATATGCAATGAGGGTACAAAATCCTCCAGAACCCAGGTTGCGTGATAACTATAGGGTTGACTTCAATACAGTTGAATCAGAAGGGCCTATTGTTCTTCCTCTTCTACCTTCGAGGCATACATTTGTGGTAACTAGCAGTTTGATGCAAATACTTACATCAAGAGGGTTGCTTTCTAGTCTAGCTTCGGAAGATCCACATGGTCACATGGCTAAATTGAGAAGTGTCTGCAAAAGTTGTGTGGGACGACGAGAATTGGGTATGAATGTCATAGGTTTGAGAGTCTTCCCTCTATCATTGACCAGCGATGTTGCGGTGTGGTTTTATGAGCTTCCATATAATTCAATTCATATATGGAACCAACTGCATAAGGTGTTCATGGCAAAGTATTTCCCATTGTCCAAGAAGCTAAATCACAAGGACAAGTTGAATAATCTCGTGGAATTAGCTGGAGAGTCTTTAAGCAGTTCATGGGATAGGTTCACTGCGTTCATCAGAAGTGTTTCGAATTACCAATGATGAGTCATTGAAGGAGTATTTCTACAGAGGGCAGGATGACAATGGAAAGGCTGTGCTAGATACTATTGCTAGAGGATCATATGGTGAGTGCACTTTTGAGGAGATCACTGAAAAATTGGAGAAGATTTTCCGGAATATTAAGGCATGGAGCACTAGAAAGGCTAATACTGGAAGAAGCACATTCACTGTTCAAGCTGCACCAGATCATTCTAATGATGAAATTCGTGAGGAGATGGCTTTAGATAAGTACAGAACTAGGGTTGGTATTGCAGCATGTGAGTGGAAATGCAGAAAAGGTGAATGCGGTAAACTACCTAACTAGAGCTCCACCGCCACCAGTTGAGGAATGTTACTATGAGGAAGATGCATATTTGGTGAATGATCAGATGGGGGGTTTCCAAACCAACACCCAGGGTTCCAACTCGAATAATTGGCGCCAAGGTCAAGGAAACCATGGTCGGAACTATGGAAAATACAATCGTGAGGGAAACTATGTTCGGGATGGGAACTACAATCGTGATGTCAACTATAATCGAAACAACTATGGCAACATGAATGATTGAATTTGGTCCTATGTTCCACCTGGCAGAAAATCTGGTAATAGAGAGGCTGGTGGTAGTATGTCATGCGTTGAGGATATGATGCAAAAGATGATGAAGAGGTTTGATGCTACTGATCAAAATGTGAAAGATATGCGTACTGAGTTGTCCAGGATTGGTTAGAAAGTTGATGCCCATGCAGTTTCGATAAAGCAACTTGAGTAGAAGTTTAGTCAGTTGTCTGCTACTGTGAATACATGCCAACCAGGCACACTTCCCAGCAACACCATTCAGAATCCGAAAAATAATGGGCATTGTATGGCAATCACGACTCGTGGAGGAAAACAAACTATTAATCCCCTATGCCATCAGATGTTGAAAAAGTGGTAGAAAAAGATGAGGGTGAGATTGAGGTTATTAGAGAGACGAAAGATGCCGTAGAAAAGGAGGCTAGTTGACTCAGAAAGTTGTTCCTATGCCTAGATCTCCACCTCCCTTCCCACAGAAGTTAGTGCAAAAGACTGAAGAAGGAAAATACCACAGGTTCATAACTATGTTGAAGCAACTTTGTATCAATGTCCCATTAATAGAAGCTTTGGAGAAAATGCATGGGTATGCAAAATTCATAAAGGACTTGTTAACCAAAAAGAGGGCTGTCAATTTTGAGAGTGATGAGAGGTTGCAACATTGTAGTGCCATATCTACGAGGTCACCGGTACAAAAGAAAGAGGATCCTAGAGCTTTCACTATTCCTTGAACCATCGGTAATATGCACTTTGCGAAGGCTTTGTGTGATTTGGGTGCCAGCATTAATTTGATGCCATTGGCGATTTATATGAAGTTGGGTTTAGGAGCTCCAAAACCGACTGCGATGCGTTTACTTATGGCTGATAGAACTATGAAGAAACCCATTAGAGTGCTTCAAGATGTCCTTGTGAAAGTAGGGTCATTCATTTTTCCAGCGGACAGTGTGATACTTGATTTTGAGGTTGACTTTGAGGTTCCCATCATCGTAAGGAGACCATTCCTTGCTACTGGGCGTGCCTTAGTCGATATGGATAGAGGGCAGATGAAGTTTCGACTGAATAAGGAGGAGGTGACCTTTAACATCTGTAAGTCTATGAAGTAGGAAAGTGATCTTAAATCGGTATTTGTGGTGAGTCACATTGTGGGACAATATTCTGGAGTGTCTAGTAAGGAGAAGTTAGGTGCAGCCTAGTGCAAGGAGAAAAAGCACCATGATCAAAATACAGAAAAGCGTGAACTAGCTCCTGTTGATCTGGTGTTATTATTTAACTCAAGGTTGCGCTGGTTTCCTGGGAGACTCAAGTCCAAGTGGACCAGACCATTCAGAGTGACCCAAGTGTCCCCACATGGAGTGGTTGAGCTCGAGAAAAGGAAGGGGGCAAGTTTCAAGGCCAACCATCGGAAGATAAAAAGCTACTTGGGGAATTCTGAGAGTATGAATGCAATGATAGAGGCATGCATCTTGATGAAGTCTGAGTAATCAAGGTGTCTGTGTCGTGTTGCGACGTTAAATCAAGCGCTGCTTGGGAGGGGCAACCCAAGATGTACAATCTAGCCAACTATAGGTTTTTCTTTTAGATATAGGAGTTTTCTTCTTTTATTTTTATTTTTGTAGCTCTTTAGATAGGTTTTTTATTTTTGTATTAGTGTTGGCTAGATATAAAATAGGGTCTGTGTCTAAAAAGTGTCCAGAAAATGTAAAAAGAAAGTCCTAATGGTTGCTAGGTGTGCAGGGATGAAAGGCAAAATATACAGAAAATGGTCGTGGAATGGTCTACGGACCCCATTAACGGTCCGTTGGTCCATCCACGAACTGTGGATGGCATATCTAGATCCCAAGTAAGTTTTTAAAATTCTCTAAGTGTTAGAGTGACCTACGGTCCGTAGGTCGACCCACGGACCGTCGATGGGGTCTCGTGGGTCCAACCTAGGTTTCTGCCTAACCCGACCTGCACTCCTATTTTATAAAACCTTTCATTTTTAAAACGATTCCCCACTTCAAAAATTCCCTCTCAACCGTTTTTCAACCCTCCAAATACCCACAATCATAAATAAATCCCTCAAATCACTCCCAAATATCCCATATCAATCTTCCATCTCCCATATCTCCATTTTCTCTCCCTAATCACATCCATTTTCTCCTCGAATCAATTTCACAGTTCGGGTTTGGTGTCAAAAGGCTAGCAAAGGTTCAAGGAGTTCATTGAACTAACACACTTACCCACTTCGATTACTTGTAAGGTACCATGGTCTCTAAGCAAGCTCCAACTTATGCCGCTAAGGGCAAATCCAAATATGTCGCTCCTTCGCGACGTCTAATCACTGAGGAGGAAACTGAGGACATAAAGTACATTCCTCCCACCACTAGGACCTCCCCCATTCCCCCCCATACTACCAGGAACCGAGCCTAGCAGGTTCGCTCCGATGCGGTCACTGCCTTCGAGTCTGAGGAGGGGCCCATACAGATCGAAGCACCGGATGGCTCAGGGTCGCAATCCGGCTCTAGTTCTAGCGACAGTATCGCCTCTTCAGCAGACTTAGATAGCTCAAGCAACAACCCGACACCTACTAGCATTGACTCAGCTTCCAAGGATGATGAGCCTAACATATAGGGTGTCCCGGGCCAGTATCAGCTTTACATAAATGGCACAATATTGAATGAGCACAAGAGGATGACCAGGACTGTGACTGAGGAGAGCAGGGTCATTACAGTCAGCCTCCACACTACGTCAGCTAATGAGGAGCTCTTCTGGCGACACCGATGCGAGTGGATGGCACGGAACGTCGGGAAGTACATTGAGGAGATAGCCAGAGAGTTCTATGCATCTTATGTTGCCACCATTAGGAATTCCATCTCTAAATGGGCGAAGCCCGTCGCTCAGCCTCTACTTGAGTCCGTATTAGTGCGGGGTTACACAGTCGACATTCAGAGGTCACGATTCACAGGTTTTTGTATGGCCCATCCCACACTCTGCCCATTAATACGATAGAATATGACTACCGGATAAACATTATCTAGAGCGGATCCTTCCAGAGATATGGTTAGCAGAGGGAGCCTCTTTTGAGGTGGCTTGCACGACACATTGTGTAACAACTCGGAAAACTAGTAAGACCAAGCTAGAGTCTAATGGAAACTAATAGGTGAAACTAAAGCCTAACGTGGGAGCTTTTGAGTTTGGTGTTTGGTTTTAGGTTGTATATTGACTTCTCGAGCTTAGGTTGAGGTGTCTAGGGGTTAAAAGTCAAGGTAAAATCCCCCAAAGACCAACCTAGGGTCCGTGGGGAGGACCCTAAAGTCTAACCACCAAGGTTGCATAAGATCACAAAAGCTGCCAAAATTCCATGAACCACGGATTGCCAATCACGGCAGTAGATTGAGTGACGCCCTGTAGGTCACAGGGCATGGTTCAAGGCCTGGTCGAGGAGCTGCAGGTCAAAGCCACAGACCTGCAGCATTCCTAGTAGATCAATTGATAGACTGTAGGTCCATGGGGAGTGGATTACACCTGCAATCTGCTCAACGTCGGCCAATAAGTGGGTTAGTTTAGGAAATTCCTAATTTGATTATATTAATGTAAAATCATTTTAATTCATTTTACTAGACTTATATAAGGTGTTTTAAACCATTAACTAACCTATTAACTTCATAATCCGCAAGACCCCAAACCATAACTAACTTTACCCCCAAAGTTTTCCCAAATATTCCCTCTCTAGAACTCCATTGAAGACCAAGAAAGAATTCAAGTTAGAGCTTGAAGAAGGGAGCTTTTCAATTCAATTTTCATGGAGTTCTACACCTTAGGTATGGGAGTTCTCATCCTTGTCTAAGTTCCATTAAAGGAGCCCTCTCAAAATATGTTTTCAAGTCACCAATTTCCCCCTAAAAACCTAGAGTTCAATCTATGTCATGGGTCTTTTTCCGAAACGATTTGAATTGTTTGATTATGATTTATTGTGGTTGTTTATGATGAATTAATATTTGATTGATGGAGTTTTGATGAAAATTCCCTTGGACCCATGATTTCCCCCACTTTACTAAATTGACTTCATGATGAGGGAATTGTTAAATATTAACCCAATTATGTGATTTATGATTGTTCTTGGTGTAATTATATGATTTAAGTATAATTCTACATCTATCCTTGATTAACCTAATATCCTATGGTGAAATTGATATAGTCTAGGGTTATGTCATGAAAGAGGCAAATTGAGGGTTTAGATGTGACTTTCTAAGATTGATGGACTTCTTTATGAATTTCCTTAGATTAGATCACCTAGACATGGATTGATTATGAGTAAAGCTTCTAGACATGAACTAACTTGATTAGGGTTTATATGATGGATCATGGTTGTGTAGTATTGAGATTGAGTTTATATGTTCCTATATGATTATAATTGATCAAGAATGAGGCATGTGGTTAGTTTACCTTAAGAATTAGGTATGTATGATGATTATGTGAGGCATTTCTTGAGAGTAAGGCTTGAAGTATGAGGATGAATCCTAAGGTTTACAGAGTAAAAGCTAATATGAATAAGTTAAGAATGATGAGGCTTATAGAATGAAACCATTATGTAGGTTAAATTGTATATGACATTGTTGTGAAAGGACTTCATCTACATGGCCTCTAAAATGAGTATATGAGTCTATGCATGGGATGAATATTGTACTTGAGTTATGACTATATCTATGTCTCATATGATGAATGCTAGATATGTTGACTAAACATGACCCTTGAATGCAATATATGTGAATTATGCATGATTGTGATATTATGTACATGCTTATGAACACTTTTAGAGGGGAGTGTCTATGATGATAATGTTGTCGTTGTTGTGTTATTGTAAGGACAATTATACACACACACTCCAAGTATAAATAAGATTATGAGGTACTTGTGGTACTTGTGGTGTCAATTGAAAGGCTAGTTCTCATATGCACCTTTACATACTATTATGCATGAAATGTACATGACCATTGATGTTTGCGTAATCAAGACACAACTTCCGATGCAAGTGTCTACGATCATACAATAGTAAAGTAACCCAACCAAGGGCTGGGATAGTTCCCACATGGAGTGGTTTTGAGAATAAGTAGAAAAATAAAATTTAGTTCTAATTAGTCATAGCTAAAGATATTATCGATTAAAAACATGCTAAATCTAAGGGGTGATGCAAGCGTCAATTATCAATGGGGATTTTGTCACAGGTAAGTAAAAACAACAAATGTACAAAAAGTACTAATCAAGGAAATGGGGTTCTTGTGATGTGATAGGAATACGAGAAAAACTAAACTATTGGGTACATGCTTTTGACAATAAATTTGTTAAATATTTATGACTAGGCTAGACTATAGTGTGGGTAAATTCTCTCTCGAGCAACTTACCCCTAATCAAACGGGTTCCTCTCGAGCACCCACTTTCCACATGAAGAGCCGTCTTCGCCTTAACCCACTCACTCTCTCGAGCTAAGTGTGTGGGAATGAGACTAGGGTTCACTCTCTTGAGTTGAACCTCATGTCGACTCAATCCCACCGGCCATCAATTTAGTAGTCTTAGTTTTACGAACTCTCTCTCGAGCAAGCCGAAAACACAAAGGTGAAATCGTATTTGTAACTACAATTTCATTAAGTTCCAGCACAACTACTAAATGAAATCACATCTAAATAACAAATAATTCATCAACAAGCAAGACCCAACAGATAATCTAACCCATATTCACAAAATCACACACCAAGAATTGGGGTTTTAGCTAGACATGTAAAAGAGATAACAATTTATACCAAAATGAGTTTGCAGTCAAATGGGTATGAATATTTAAGTCTCAAAACAAGCCAAGATTGAAGAATCCACAAGACCCAAGTCCAATTTCTTGGAGTTGAAACCCTTTGAATCTTCAAGTTCTTCAAAACCCTCTCCAAACTTAGAATTCAAAAGACTATATTAAAAATTCGGTATTAAAAAATCTGATGATAAACTACAACTCTTCAACGAGTATTTATAGTTTTCAAAAATTTGTGCTACAATGGATCATTCGGCATCGTTAGTCGAGATCGCCGATCAACTCAGTGATCCGCCCTTTGGTAGGTTTCATCGTCATCTTGCTCTATCCTTCAGCATCATCATGTTTGGATCATTGGGTGACATAGTACAGCTTTGCGAAACTGCTCAACGATACACCGACTGCTCTTGTTCACTGCCAATTTGATCCTTTCCTTCAAGGCTCAGCACATTGGAACAAAAGGCGAGGATAAGACCGTTTGGCGACTCGCCAAATGGGTTTGGCGATTCTTAGATCTTCATTTCTTCAATCTTTCAGCTACTTTTGTTCCTTTTTGCTAAGTAGTGTCCATGCTTTCCCTCAAACTTCAAATACCTGAAACTTAAGGGTTTTCATTAGATATTGAGACAAAATATGCATTTGAGGACACTAATTCTATCAAAATATAGCCCTAAATGAGTCCAATTTGTGGGCTCATCAACACCCCAAACTTAAACTTTTGCTTGTCCTCAAGCAAACTCAAGTTTAGCCGTTCAAAAAGGGTGTCTCGAACAGTGCTACACAAGATTCAATCATGAATGCACACAACAAGACTCAATTTACTTATGCAATGATCAAATGTGCACTCAAAGATTCAAGTTGTGACTCCCCAATATCAAAGAACCTCATGCTCACAATACTTGCTTCAAATGCAAGTTCAAGCTCAACCAAAGTGTTCAAATGTCCTCACACAAGGAATGATTCCATATTCACACAATGGTTAACAATTTAAAGCTTCGAAATCAGTTGCAACACTCGCACTCACAAAGAAGAACACAATGTATGCTTTCACCCATAGGTTTGCCTGTATTTTCCAATCAACATTTGTTTCAGCTCACTCAAGATAAAAAAGGTCTTTTCAAGACTTGTAATGGGGCTGAGTGCAAAGGTATGGTCATTTAGGCTCAGTGACTTTCATTCTCATGAAATATGGTGCTCACAACACTTTCTTTCATTTTCCTTCATCATTCTCTTTAGTGCTCATAAGTCATCCTATTATTCCCTTTTCATGGATTGTTTGGGAACCCTATTTCTTTTGTATTTTATTCCACAACTTTCTTTTTCATTCTTTTTCTTTTTCTTTCTCTTTTCTCTCTTTCTTTTTATATGGAGGGATTCCATTTTTCTTAAAACCATGGGTAAGAGGAGACTTTCCTTGCACTTCTTGACTTGCCCTTATCTTTTCACCACACCCCCAACTTAGGCTTTTGGCCTAAGTTGGCTATTCAACTAACCACAACTTCATGAGGATTATGGGTGATGGATAAAGAAAGGTCTAGTTTTCATCAAGTTTTTTCCAAAGAAAGGTAAGGCTCAAGGGGTGTTCAAAAGCGGTTCACACACTCACAAGGTAGGTCACAAAAGCGGTATATGTCAAATTGGCTCACACTCTTAGAAGTTGCCTAAGATCATATCAAGAGATAGCATCACTTAGTTGACCAGACCAATGGGGCAAATTCTAGGATCTCTCATGCATGGTTTACAGTAAGCTCATCACACTAAGCATTGACACTATAGTCAAACAAGACTCCACACTTTCACTAGTGTTCAATTATCATCATAAGAGACTCAATTTGATAATAGGCTAATCACAACGAGATGCAAAGAGTTTACATATTATCTATGCAACTTCATTTGGCCTCATCGTAGCCGCGCATTCATGTTCGTTCGATTGAGAGCACTATTCAAATCATCGATATTGATCGGAACCGAGACTTAAATTTTGCAAAAGAATAGCCACATTCAACACACAAGAAGTGGCAAAAATTTTCGAACAGGTCAAAGTCATTTTTGTTTAAAATAAAAGGAGACATAAGCTCAAACATGCATAGAAACAGTGTAAACACAATTTAAGCACAACGCCCAAATATAAAAAAAACACTATTCACGAGTGGCACACAAAGGTAGGCCTCACCCCACCCCAATAAAAAAAACATTTGTCCTCAAATGCAAATAACATAATAACCAGAATTTAGAATAAAGAAAGACAGAGAGGGAGGTAGAGAAAAATGCTGTCTACACAGTTGCTCCATCTGTCTGGGCATTAGTGCCCGATGTGTCAGCATGGAATTTGATAATGGCCCACGGAGCTTCTTCAGAAGATTCAGCAGCAGCTGACTTACTAAGATTGTCCAAGTCATGAGACACCAAAAAAGAGTGGATAGCTGTGAAGAATCCGCGTCTCCACGAAGGAATAATGGGGTCTCAGGGATTTGTTCTCTTGCTGGCACTGGGATTCTTGCCCTCATTATCCGTTTTGGGAGGATTTGTTTCCTTTGTATTTTTCCCTCTTGTTTGTCGGGGTGGCATATCTCTTCCAGTTACTTTCGATCTAGCCATTTATTCAAAGCTTCGAGAAAAAGTTAGAAATTATTCAGACAAAAGAAAAGGTAGTTCAATTGCAAAATCACTTCACTGAACCAGTTGGCGAAGCGCGCAACTACTTCAGCGGTTCGCCGAGTGCAGTGCATAGAGAATACAAAGGTGCATACAAAGGGCGAACCAGAAGTTTTTCGGCGAGTCGCCGAATGCTTTTGGCGATCAAAGGCTTCTCTCCAAAAGTTACAGAATTCAACATCATATTTGGCATTAAATTAAAGGCGAGATGGAGATTTAAGGCGAACCACCGAGTGATTCGGCGAGCTCGACCCAGCTCACCAAATGACCCAACGTGTCTGCTTTTGACCTAACTTCCTGAATTCAACCCCGCAACCCCCGAAAACAAAATTTAGGCATGCACAACTCAAATTAGGCTTAGACCCAGTGAAAATCATGCACAACCCATGATTTTCATCCAATTTAAAATGCAACCTTCAGGAATTCACTATTTAACTTAGTACGGGAAAAAATTGCGAACCTAACAGGCAAACAAATATTATAATCCTACCAGAGAGGACCAACACACATTATCAAAGTAATGTCATCGCATTTGAGCACAACTTTTGAGAAAAGGGACGTAGGGCTCGAAAACCAACCTTTGGTGTCGATTAAGAGAAGATTGAAATGCTAAGTGGTAATGTTATCCAACTCTGAGCACAAATCAACACTAGAAATACACTAGAAATGCAAAAATATAGGAGCTAGCATGCGGGTGTGAGTTTGGGAAGACAAAAAGTGAGGGAAAGTGAATGAATTTGAAAATTTTCAACCTTTGGCATGCAAAACCGTCCAGTTTTTGCCCATTCGGCGACATTAGTCCCAATCACCGATCTATTCGGCATAACGCCAAGTAGTCATTTGCCTTACCGAAGTTTACAGAACCTCCATGTTTTGTGGGAGTCCAAACGACGGTCTCCGTCGGGATCATCGACACGGTCGGCGGTTTGCTAATAATTTCCTATGCTCACCGAGTTTTACAGACTGCAATGCAAGATGGTCTTGAGTCTAACGACGGTCTAGTTCGGAGACACCTAACCGTTCGGTGATTTGCGGATTGGACCTGTTTCTCACCAATCTTCACTTTTCCTTCACTCTCCACACTTTCATCTGCACAATCAACACAATATTATTTTATCAAAGCAAAAGAAAGTAATAAATGGTTTTGGGTTGCCTCCCTAATGGCGCCTTAGTTAACGTCGTGGCACGACTCAAGTCCACTTTCAAACCTCATTTTTTGGGTTGACCATAGTGTCACTAAGCAAACCCCCCTGCTGTCTCGAATTGAGGTGAGACGAGATATGAACCATTTGGGTCTCTAACTGCTTGATTAAAACTGAATGGGAGGTGACGGTCTGGTTAAGGGTGGAGACATCTTCTTTTATGCCGTTTAACATTTTGTCTGACCTTTCAACTTTGTTGAGAATACGTGAGAGCATATCCTCAGACCTACCACCTTTCGAATCCTTGGGCTTTTGGCTCTTATGGGGAAGTACATATCTATCCTTCTCCCCATCCTTCCAATTCGAAATACGGCCCTCCATTCATGATCTCGATCCTTCTAGCCTTCGTCTCTAGCCCATCCTTGGTTACCACCCTACCTTGGGTAGTTAGAGCGATAGCCACCGCCTTGGTTGGCTAGAAAGTTTACCTCCTCATTATACAAGGCTTCAAACTTTATCTCCTCAGAATTTGCAAACCCGAACCCCACGGCATGGATACCCCAGGCACTAGCTCCCATGACAATTTTGGATAAAATGTCAAGCTGTGTCATGATCTTGGCCATGTTTTGGTCTCTCTCATGATCTTTTTCCAATCTTCTCCTTAGATAGCTTGAAGGTGAGAGGAGAGACTTGGTCCTCGCGAGTGTACCATGCTCTATTGATAGTTGTCATGCCATCTAAAAGTTGGGCTGCTACTGCATATGGCTGCTGCATTAAACCTCCAGGCGAAAGGTTATCAGCAACCCCTTTGTTTACCGAGTCCAAACTCCGGTAAAAGTACTACAACAACACATTATCAGGTAAACCATGGGTTGGACAGCGAAGCACCAACTTTTTGAACCGTAACCAAGTCTTGTGCAGAGCCTCTCCTTCCAGATGCTTAAAGCTTTGAATGCTATCCCGAAGGGTCATCATCTTCGAGGGAGGGAAAAATCGTACTTGAAATGCGATTACCAATTCCTCCCAGGAAGTGATGGATTCACGCGACAACTCGGCCAACTATTTGCACGCCTCTCCCATCAACGAGAAAGGGAATAATCTTAATCGGACTGACTCTTGAGAGATGTTTTTGAACGAGAATGGTTCACACACATCCACTAAGTTCCGAAGATTCTTGTGAGGATCCTCGTGAGCCAACCTGCTGAAAAGTCCCTTTAGTTGCAAGAGTTGCAACATAGTGCTCGTTATGTGTACCACTGCATTTCCCTAGGTTGGAGGTAACCGAATAGCTCCAATACCTCCTATGAGATGAGGACCATTGATGTTGGGCTCTTGGACATCATTGAAATTTCCGATATCGTCTTGGTGGCCCACCTGGCTACCGTTATTACCGTTAACACTCATGCTTTCTGAAATATTCACACACAAGCAAATAAAATGAAACTAAAGATTAAGTGAGTAAACTACAACTAATAAGAACAAAAATTTTACTAAACTAAGAATTCTCAAATAACACCACTCCCCGGCAGAGGCGCCATTTTGATGTTTGCGTAATCAAGACAACTTCCGATGCAAGTGTCTACGATCATTCAATAGTAAAGTAACCCAACCAAGGGTTGGGATCATTCCCACAGGGAGTGATTTTGAGAATTAGTAGAAAAATAAAATATAGTTCTAATTAGTCATAGCGAAAGATATTATTGATTAAAAACATGATAAATCTAAGGGGTGATGCAAGCGTCAATTATCAATGGGGATTTTGTCACAGGTAAGTAAAAACAACAAAAATACAAAAAGTATTAATCAAGGAAATGGGGTTCTTGGGATGTGATAGGAATACGGGAAAAACTAAACTATTGGGTACATGCTTTTGACAATAAATTTGTTGAATATTTATGACTAGGTTAGACTATAGTGGAGGTAAATTCTCTCTCGAGCAACTTACCCCGAATCAAACGGGTTCCTCTCGGACACCCACTTTCCACATGAAGAGCCGCCTCTGCCTTAGCCCACTCACTCTCTCGAGCTGAGTGTGTGGGAATGAGACTAGGGCTCACTCTCTTGAGCTGAAACTCATGTCGACTCAATCCCACCGGCCATCAATTTAGTAGTCTTAGTTTTACGACCTCTCTCTCGAGCAAGCCGAAAACACAAAGGTGAAATCGTATTTGTAACTACAATTTCATTAAGTTCCAGCACAACTACTAAATGAAATCACATCTAAACAACAAAAAAGTCATCAACAAGCAAGACCCAATAGATAATCTAACCCATATTCACAAAATCACACACCAAGAATTGGGTTTTAGCTAGACATGTAAAAGAGATAGAAATTTATACCCAAATGAGTTTGCACTCAAATGGGTATGAATATTTAAGTCTCAAAACAAGCCAAGATTGAAGAATCCACAAGACCCAAGTCCAATTTCTTGGAGTTGATACCCTTTGAATCTTCAAGTTCTTCAAAACCCTCTCCAAACTTAGAACTCAAAAGTCTATATTAAAAAATCTAATACTAAACTACAACTCTTCAACGAGTATTTATAGTTTTCAAAAATTTGTGCTACAACGGATCATTCGGCGTTATTAGTCGAGATCGCCGATCAACTCGGTGATCCGCCCTTTGGTAGGTTTCATTGTCATCTTGCTCTATCCTTCAGCATCAGCATGTTTGGATCATTGGGTGACATAGTACAGCTACGCAGAACTGCTCGACGATACACAGATTTCTCCTGTTCACCGCCGATTTGATCCTTTCCTTTAGGGTTCAGCACATTAGAACAAAAGGTGAGGATAAGACCTTTTGGTGACTCGCCGAATGGGTTTGGCGATTCTCAGTTATTCATTTCTTCGATCCTTCAGTTACTTTTGTCCTTTTTGCTAAGTAGTGTCCATGCTTTCCCTCAAACTTCAAATACCTGAAACTTAAGGGTTTTCATCAGATATTGAGACAAAATATGCATTTGAGGACACTAATTCTATCAAAATATAGCCCTAAATGAATCCACTTTGTGGGCTCATCATCCATGATGATCCACTTGAAAGGTGGAGGTGTTAGTTATTGTGTATATTGTTGTATTGATGCAAGATCCTTATTTCCTACCCCTACATATGTCTATGTATGCTATGATATGACTATGTATGATATATTAAGACTATGTGATATACCGTGAGTTTACGGTATTTCTAACACATTTCACTTATAAGTGGTGTGTGTCTAGGGCCTTTTTGTATTGGTTTTTATGTGTTTTTATCATATTTTACAGGAAAGATGTTCAGGTGCAGATGTATAGAGATAGCTGAAAGAAATACAGAAAAGGGCATTCACGGTGGTGATCTGAGGACCGTAGGTGATGGCCATAGATCAGCAGGTAACGTATGGAAGACAAATCAGGGAAATCTGACCAACTGTGGAACCACGGTGTCCATTGACGATCCGTAGATTAATCTACGGACCGTACTGTTGATCCGTAGATTGATACTGCGAGGGTTCCAGTACCTGATTTCTGAAGATTCTAAGTGTGGAGCTACGGAGGGGATTGACGGACCGTAGATCAATCTACGGTCCGTACTGCAAGTCCGTCGTTTGCTTCAGAGAAGCTGATTTTTGGAAGCTGAAATATTTTCTAAGTCCTGGCTGACGGAAGGGACTTACGGACCGTAGATCCATCGACGGTCCGTAAGTCAGTCTCGTGGAATGAAGACGCGTGCCTGAACAAACTTTCCTTAATTTGTTT
>JAJOOR010018596.1:0-14993 GCA_036250505.1 Solanum acaule
TTCTTTAGTTTGAGATAATTGCTCAAAGTTTATCCCAAAGGCTCTCTTGGAATCGATGTTCCCTTTACTGAAAACTAGCCCAAAGGCTCTTTTGGAAAACATAGTTCCTTTCTTGCTCAAATGTGAAAACATTTATAAACTTCTTTGGAAATACTTAGTTCCCTAATAAATTTTGAGAAATGAACTCAACTCTTTACTCTTTACTTTACTTGAAACTTGAGCCTTAAAATGAAGTTTAAACGTTTAATAAAGACTCTTGAAAACTTTGAGAAACTTTGCTTTGACTTGCTTCTTAACTTCTAGACTTGACTCTTAACTTTTTTGACTTTGATCTTAACTTTCCTTGAATTGGATTATGGATTCAAGGTTCATGATCTCATGTTTACTAATGATTTCATGATGTTTAGATGTACCTTAGAGTGTTTGAAACAACTAGAAAACATAGGTACATCGCTTAGGAACAAGTACGAAAAGGTAGGGAACGAATGGGGAGAACTGCCGTCCCTGGCGCTCTGAGAGGCGCGGGGCGCCAGCCCTCAAACTTCAGAGAAGTTTTTATGGCACTCTGGCAGGCGCGACTCCAGCCCTTTTTTGCCCAGCGACTTCCGACTTTTCTCTTCCGTTTTTCATCTCTAGACTCCCCTAACTTCCATAATTCTTTCCCAAACACTTAGGATCAATTGTACCCTCCATATACAACCAATCTAACTCGAAAAACAACCCAGAAACATGAATCAACTCACCCCCAAGCATCAACAACTCAACCAACAAGAATTCTACAATTTGTTCTTCAACAGATACACAACTCAAAACCAATGGATTGAAACAAGTTGGTGTGTGGGTGAACTAACCCAACACAAAAAGATCTCACATACCTTAATAGGGATCACCCTTGACGAATTCCACTCGCAAGCTTGGATGATCTTGACGAATTCTTGCGTCTTTCTCCCGTTCTTTCTTCCTTTCTCTCTTCTCCAAGCCCTAAGCGTTCTTTAGTTTTTCCAGAATTGATTTAGGTTCTGTTTTTACCCCAATAAACCCCTAAAAACGAATTAGGAAATTAATTAGAGAAAAGACTACTTTGCCCTTCCCTAAATCCGGATTGGGACTTTCCTCAATCCAACAACCCAACTTTCGAAAGGCATATCTCACTCATACGATGTTGAAATCGTGCAATCTCGGCGGCGTTGGAAATATCAATTCCAAGGGCTTTCAAACCATATCAAGATCTGCTCCTAACTCCTCCTGAGCTAGGAGTTATGGCCGTTTAAATATGGCCAAAACTCACTTTCTTAACTTAGACAAAATTTCCAGATTTCCTTATTCTTTCCAAAAATTAATATTTTCATATTTTAAACTTTTTATAGTCGTTTCTAGGTGCGAGATGTTACAATATCTCCCCCTTGGGAGCATTCGTCCTCGAATGAGCTTTATTTCACTAAGCTAAGGGTAACAACATCAAGTTTAACACTCAACAAGCAAAAGCAAGTAACAACATGCATACTCATAATTTAGCTAGTACTAAGAAGAGGATTAGTACCTTGATCTGAATTTTCTCTAGATTCAAAGAGATGTGGATATCTTTTCTTCATATCCTCTTCAGCTTCCCAAGTAGCTTCTTCAACAATTTGGTTCCTCCAAAGGACTTTGACTGATGCGGTCCTTTGTTCTCAACTTGCGAACTTGGCAATCTAAAATCTGGACCGGAATCTCCTCATAAGATAAATTATCCTTTATCTCAACATTTTCAGTTTGCACTATCAATGAAGGATCTCCCATGCACTTCTTCAACATAGAGATGTGAAATACTGGATGAATCGCCACTAATTCCTGTGGTAGCTCCAACTCGTAAGCTACGCTGCCAATCCTCTTGACTATGCGATAAGGTCCAATACCGGGGACTAAGTTTCCCCTTCTTACCAAACCTCATAATACCCTTCATGGGTGAAACTTTCAGATACACCCAATCATCTACTTCGAACTCTCTTGAATCACCTTCACCTTTTCCATAGCTTGGTGAACCAAATCTGGTCCTATCAACCCTGCTTCACCAACTTCAAACCATCCAATATGAGATCTGCATTTTCTCCTATAAAAAGCTTCATATGGAGCCATTTAGATGCTAGAGTGAAAACTGTTGTTGTAAGCAAACTCAATGAGAGATAGGTGATCATCCCAATTTCCCTTGAAATCAATCACACAAGCCCTCAACATGTCTTCTAATATCTGAATGGTGCGCTCTGCTTGCTCATCTGTCTAGGATGAAAGGCAGTACTCAAGTTAACCTTTGAACCCAAACCTTTCTGAAATGATTTTCAGAATTGTGCAGTAAATTGGGGACCTCTATCTGAAATAATGGAGACTGGAACTCCATGAAGTCTTACCACCTCCTGAATGTATATCCTGGCATAATCTTCTGCCGAATGTGCAGTCTTTACTGGTAAAAAGTGGGCTGATTTTATCATTTTGTCGACAATCACCCATATAGAATTTTGTTGTCTGCGAGACCTTGGCAAACCTGTGATGAAATCCATATTAATCATCTCCCACTTCCATTCTAGAACTTCTATATTCTATGCCAAACCACCGGGCCTTTGGTGCTCAACTTTCACTTATTGGCAATTTGGACACTTAGCTACAAATTCAACAATGCCCTTCTTCATACCATTCCACCAATAAACCTCTCTCAAGTCACGATACATCTTGGTGGAACCCGGATGAATGGAATATCTGGAGGTATGAGCTTCCTCCATGATCCTCTCTTGGAGTTCATCCACTATTGGTACACACAATTTACCTTGGTATTTCAATACATCATCTCCCCCTTGTTCAAAAGCTAATACTCTATGCTTTTGAACATTTGCCTTCAAGTCGAGCAAAATGGGATCTTGGTTTTGCTATTTTTTCACTTCTAACACTAGTGATGATTCAGCCCCGTTCGTCACCACTATTCCTCCTTCCGTGGAATCCATAAGTCTGACTTCCAGGCGTGCAAGTTTGTGCACATCTTTGGCTAACTCCCTCTTTTCTTCCTCAACATGGGTGGTACTACCCATAGATAACTTGCTTAAAGCATCAACAACCACATTAGCCTTACCTGGGTAGTAAAAAATACTCATGTCGTAATCTTGAGTAATTCCAACCACCTCCTTTGTCTGAGATTGAGCTCTTTCTGAGTGAACATATATTGCAAGCTCTTGTGATCAGTGAATATATCAACATGAACACCATACAAGTAGTGTCACAAAATCTTCAAGGTGAAAACTACCGCAGCCAACTCTAAGTCATGGGTTAGATAATTCTTCTCATGAACCTTCAACTGTCTGGAGGCATAAACTATCACCTTGCCATTCTGCATTAACACACAACCCAAACCAACCCTGGATGCATCACAATATACCACAAAACCTTGAGTACCTTATGGTAAGGTCAAAACTGGGCACTAGTCAACCTCTTCTCCAATTCCTGTAAGCTTTTCTCACAAACTTCAGACCATTGAAACTTTGCTGTTTTCTGAGTCAACTTCGTCAGAGGAGACGAAATGGATGATAAACCATCAACAAATCTCCTATAATAGCCAACCAAGCTTAAGAAACTCCTAATATCAGTTGGAGATGTGGGTCTAGGCCAATTCTGCACTGCCTCAATTTTTTGAGTATCAACTCTAATACCATCACCGGAAATAATATGGCCCAAAAATGCCACAGACTCAAGCCAAAATTCACACTTAGAGAACTTGGCATACAACTCTCTATCCTTCAAGGTCTGAACAACTATTCTGAGATGACTAGCATGATCTTCTTCATTCCTTAAATAGATTAGTATGTCATCAATGAAGACGATAACAAACATATATAAACAAGGTTTGAATACTCTGTTCATAAGATCCATGAACGCTGCTGGTGCATTGGTCAAACCAAAGGACATGACCAAGAACTCATAATGACCATATCTAGTCCTGAATGCTGTCTTTGGAATGTTGTGTTCCCTAACTTTCAACTGATGGTAGCCTAATCTGAGCTCAATTTTTGAAAAATAGGTGGCACCCTGATGTTGATCAAATAAATCATCTATCCTTGGAAGATGATACTTATTCTTGATGGTAACCTTGTTCAACTGATGGTAGTCTATACACATCCTAAGGGAACCATCTTTCTTTCTCACAAACAAGACTGGAGCGCCCCAAGGTGAGACACTTGGTCGAATGATGCCCTTGTCTAACAAATATTTCAACTGCTCTTTCAACACTTTCAACTCTACTGGTGCCATTCTGTATGGCGGAATAGAGATATGGCGAGTATCTGGAATGATGTCTGTACTGAAGTATATTTCTCTCTCAGGAGAGACTGCGGGTAGATCATCGGGAAAGACTTCTGCAAAACTCTCTTACTATAGGAACTGACTGAATGAGAGGTACCTCAACACTAGAGTCATTAACTCAGACTAAGTGATGGATACAACCCTTAGAAACTAACTTTCTAGCCTTAAGGTACGAAATGAAACGACCCTTAGACACTGCTTAACTACTACTCCACTCTATGACTGGCTCATTGGGAATCTGAAACTTGACAACTCGAGTTCTGCAATCTATGGAGGCATAACATGCATGAAGCCAATCCATACCTAGAATGACATCAAAATCTACCATGTCTAGCTCAACTAGATCAACCATGATGTCTTTGTGATTGATGAAACCGGACAATCACGATAGACTTTTTCTGCTAGAATAGACTCCCCAACAGGTGTGGAAACACAAAAGGGTTCACAAAGTTTCTCAGGAAGAATCTCAAACTTATTTGCAACATAAGGAGTTACAAAAGACAAACTTGCTCCTAGGTCTAGCAAAGCATAAACATCAAAAGTAAAGACTTGATCATACCAGTGACAACATCTGGAGAGGTCTCTTGTTCATGGCGATCGGTGATTGCATAGAGGCGGTTTGCTTCTCCGCTAGTACTAGAAGTAGCTCTTCTAGGAGCCGCCCTGTCTAGTGGGGCAACTGATGAAGATTGAGCTCTATTGCCCGGATTTCCACTACCTTGCATGTTCTTAGGGCACTCCTTCATGAAGTGACCCTCTTGACCACACTTAAAACAACATGTCTGGCCATCACGACATTTACATGGTTGGGTTCTACCATACCTAGCACATGCAGGAGTCAAACTACCTCCACACTACCTCGGGACTGGTCTAGCCCTGAAGTCCTGCGAATTCTGGCCATTATAGTCACCTCTATTCCTGGGCGCAGGTGCATTAGCAGATGATGGTGCTGGGCCCTTTTGCTTCTGAAAGGACGAACGATTCACACTGCCCTTCTGCTGCCCTGACTCATTCCAGTCTTAGCTTTCTTGCTTCTATACTCTTCCCTGTCCCTCAACTTCTTTTCCTCAACCTGTTGTACATAAACCATAAGCCTTGAGATGTCAATGTCGCCTATCAACATCGCAGCCCAACCCTCTTTGCTCGATAAATGACCCAAACCAGCAATAAACAAACTCATTCTGCTCCTCATGTCCTTAACCATCTCAGGAGCATAGCGGGACAGCTGGATGAACTTCAACCCATACTCATGCACACTCAAAGAATCCCGTTTTAGTGTAAGAATTCTCGTACCTTAGCCTCATTCAATTCTTGGGAAAAGAAACGCCCCAAGAAGGCTTCTTCGAAACAAGCCCAACTAGCAGGTGGTGTATCCTTAGGTCTACCCCCCTTCCACTGATCGAATCATGTTCTAAGAACATCCTTCAGTTGATATGCAGCTAGTTCAACCCTTCCAGCGTCGGCAACATGTATCACTTCAAAAACTTTCTTCAGTTTCTCATCAATATTTTTTGGATCTTTAGTAGTGACCGAACCAGTGAAACTTGGAGGATTCATTCTCAAGAATGCGAATCCTCGAAGTGTCAGCCTCATCTTGCCTTGGTCCTCTTGGCTGCCCAACCCGGTTAGTCACAACTTGGCTCAACATTTGGATAGCCTCACGGAATTCGACATTAGTGACCTCGCCTTGATGTTACACGTTTGGTGCATTAGGTACCCCTTGCTCTTGTGGTTAAACGTTTCACTTAGCTGGACGACCTCGTGCTGCTCTTCGTGGAGGCATGGTTATCTGAAACACGCACAAGCACGAATTAGAGGGAAACTTTTAGAGATATACTCTAACGCACGAAATGGATATGAAGGAGGTGAAGAATTTCCTAAATGTTGTAGTCTCTTAATTATAGATGTGGTGCGCTTAACACCGATAAATAGGACTCTACAAACACGACTTCATAGACTCCCTAGGACTTTTGAACTCTGTGGTCTGATACCAAATTTGTCACTCTTCGAGCCTATACCCTGGGCGAGACTGGCACTTGAAGACCATTGCTGACCCCAAGCGAACCCTTGGCCTGACTTACTTAACTCAGCGGAATACTTAACTCAACAAAATAAACTCATGTAATAGTTTAAATAATAACATCTTAGCCAAATTGGCAACTTCTGTCTCAAAACAAAGTATCTGCAAATACATAGATGAGAGACTCATAACTACTGTCTGACTGTCTATGAAGCCTCTATAATACTGAGATGGATATTGGGACTGACCCCACAAAATCCTAATAAGAAAAACTAGGAAAGCGAATAAAAGAGTCCTCCATAAAGCAATGAGGCTCACCACTAACTCTGGAATGCTTGACTAGATCAACGACACGCTGGATGCTGATCCTGGTTATCTGCGTCTGCATCATAATAAGATGCAGGCCCACTGACATCAGTACATTGAATTTACGAGTATGCTAGTTGGAAAGCTAAACAACAACTTAAGCTTTAGAAGAGTAAAAAGGAACACTTAGCTTGGCTCTGTACAACTCATGAATAACTGAACTCAATATAAAGCAATAAGACACATGGAATATATATATAAAGCTTGTAAAACAATGTAAACAACTTAGTTCGTTAAAGATAAAGCAATAACAAACTCAACTTTACTTATATATAAAAGTAATATAACTTTTATGGGGATTCTTTAACCGACAACCACCACTATGAACCCTAGTGATGATACAACGTTTTACCTCGCGTTGCCCAAGGACCATCCTATACCTCGCCGTGATATAGGACCTTACTTAACTTAGTGGATCCACTAGCTTAACTTACGTGATCATCTAAAAAGTATGACCCGTTAAATCCCATGTTTGGCTACACGGTTCTTATGGATAGTTGAGCTAATATGAACTCGCGTCCCCAATTCGGTGCTCAATACTACTCCCAAAATATACTTTAGCTCATATGTATTTTAAACACCTCTTTCTTTAGTTTGAGATAATTGCTCAAAGTTTAGCCCAAAGGCTCTCTTGGAATTAATGTTCCCTTTACTGAAAACTAGCCCAAAGGCTCTTTTGGAAAACATAGTTCCTTTCTTGCTCAAATGTGAAAACATTTATAAACTTATTTGCGAATACTTAGTTCCCTAATAACTTTTGAAAAATGAACTCAACTCTTTACTTTTTACTTTACATGAAACTTGAGCCTTAAAACAAAGTTTAAACGTTTAATAAAGACTCTTGAAGACTTTAAGAAACTTTGCTTTGACTTGCTTCTTAACTACTAGACTTGACTCTTAACTTCTTTGACTTTGATCTTAACTTTCCTTGAATTGAATTATGGATTCAAGGCTCATGATCTCATGTTTACGAATGATTTCATGATGTTTAGATGTACCTTAGAGTGTTTGAAACAATTAGAAAACATAGGTACATCGCTTAGGAACAAGTATGAAAAGGTGGGGAACGAATGGAGAGAACTGCCGTCCCTGGCGCTCTGAGAGGCGCGGGGCGCCAGCCCTCAAACTTCAGAGAAGTTTGACTGGCGCGACACGCCAGAGGCCAAACTTCAGAGAAGTTTTTGTGGTGTTCTGGCAGGCGCGACTCCCAGCCCTTTTTTTTGCCCAGCGACTTTCGACTTTTCTCTTCCATTTTTCATATCTAATAGGGATCACCCTTGACGAATTCCACTCGCAAGCTTGGATGATATTGACGAATTCTTTCGTCTTTCTCTTGTTCTTTCTTCCTTTCTCTCTTCTCCAAGCCCTAAGCATTCTTTAGTTTTTCCAAAACTGATTTAGGTTCTGTTTTTACCCCTATAAACCCTTAAAAACAAAATTAGGAAATTAATTGGAGAAAAGACTACTTTGCCCTTCCCTAAATCCGGATTGGGACTTTCCTCAATCCACCAACCCAACTTCCGAAAGGCAATCTCACGCATACGATGTCGAAATTGTGCAATCTCGGTGGCGTTGGAAAGATCTCTCCAAGGGCTTTGCAACCATATCAAGATCTGCTTCTAAGTCCTCCTGAGATAGGAGTTTTGGCCGTTTGAAAATGGCCAAAACTCAATTTCTTAACTTAGACAAAATTTTCAGATTTCCTTATTCTTTTTCAAAAATCAATATTTTCATATTTTAAACTCTTTATAGTCGTTTCTAGGTGCGAGATGTTACATCCAACACCGAACATCAGACACCAGTGGGAAAACAAAATTAAAGTAAAATAATTTTGCGTTGTCATCGTAATGGATATGATGTAACTAACATTTGATAAATGATGACGTGTATATATCTCAAACGGTTGCGAGAATTAAAATCCTTTGTTGCTTTCTTGGTGATATCTTGTTGGGGTCTGGTACCTTACTGAGTACCTATTCCTTTTCCGTACTCATATTATACTTGTTGCACTTTTTTGTGAAAGTCTAGATCCATGAAGCAGCAACTACATATCTAACTTACTCTTTCTCATTTTTCTTTCTTTCTAAATTTTGCTTTTTTTTTTCTTGGGCATGTGTGAGACAGCAAAGACGAATCCAAAAATTAAAGAAATTTGAGTTTGGTTGAGCTGGAATATTGTATGTGAAAATTTTATAAATGACATATATAAGACTAATAATTTCAAGTTATGACAGTATAATAAAACTTTCAAGTTGTAACAATAAAAAATTTCAGGTTATAACAGTTTATTATAAAAAAAAGTTTTAAAATAATAATAAAAAATGATTTTTAAAAAATAATAAAAAGTAAAAAACGGAATTAGTTGTAGTAATTAATTTGAATACATTAATGATAATTCATAATTGCCATAAATTTAGGAGATTCAAAACAAAATAAGAATATTTGTTTTTCTTTTTTTACTCTAATAAGTTAAAAGTATTTCAAAAATCAGATTTATTTTTTTATTCAATTTTTTCTCTCTCCTCGATTTATTTTTTGTATTTCAAAAATCAGATTTTCTTCTTTTGTTTTACATTGTGAGATTTGTTTTACAGGTTGGATACCAACTTCATACATTTTTTTTATTTTTTTAGTTTTTCTCTTAGATTATGAAGTAAAAAAAAATAATCATACATGAATTGGATACCAATTTTATACAAATTGAATACCAATTCTATGGCACTCGTATTTCATGTAATCTAAATTGTTGTTCATTTGGTTTCCAATTAATATCCAAAACTAAAACTGTTTAATGTTGACAGTCTGTAATTCATATGTTAAGTTTAACAATGAATATAAATTATTTGGTACTATGTTTGTGAGGTTCTTTTCAAACTAAAGTCCAATAAAAATGTTGATATCCAAATTTTGTATTGTTAGTATCCAACTTGAGAAAACAGTCCATATTATATATAGTTGGAAGAAAACAGTGAATATTATATATCATCCAAAACTTAAAACAGTAGGAAAAAACAAATATATATCATCCAAAACTTAAAAAGCTTCTAATACTTAAGAGCCTAAGCTCCAATCAACTATCTCAAATTAGATTTTCGTGGTCTTGGTATAGGACAATTGCTGTTATCTGGGGCATGTTCTTTTGTTATGCGGGGTCCACCAAATTTGCTAACAACAGTTTCAGTTACTTCACTCTCACTAATTGCACCATCATTGTTCTTTGTTTTTCGTACTGCCATATGATTTTGGCGTACCTTTGACGATGATACTTTGCATCTATAACAATGGAACACGTATTAAAAACTCTATTGCTGATGTATTCAGCAAATAAACATGTGTACGTACCACAATCACTGAAACAAAAAGAAAGAAAAATAATTTTAAGAAATAAAGTGAATTAATTTTTATGATGAAATCACTAAAAGATAGAAATATATACTTTGAACTTGACTCTTGTTGAGACACATTTGTCAGATGCAAGACTTCAAGTATTAAGACAGTTTCATACTAATATTACTCTTGTTTCATACCACATTCATAAACAAATATTAGTTAGATGACAAACTTCATACAAATATTAAGACGGTTGCCAATATTATTCCTGTTTCATACCACATTTATATACATATATAAGAGATTTTGTATAATAACTTCCCTGCTAAAAGGTGTATCAACTTCATACCAAAATTAAATCAGTTTCATACCAATGTTACGTTAAAACATACTGTACTCCACATTCCTAAACCAATATTATTCATGTTTCATTCCACATTCATAGACATAATGAGAGATTTTGAATGATAATTTTCCTGCTAAAAGGTATACCCAGTTCATACCAAAATTGAATAAGTTTCATACAAATGTTAAACATACTACTTACCACATTCATAAACCAATATTAAGTCAGATTCATACCAATCTTAAACATGCTTCAACCTTTTTTGATAAAAATAATAACCATATTAATATCAATTCCATGATAGTAACTATACATATGTATGCTTATGTCACAACAATTTCATGTCAAACATTAAAACAAAATTCATGCCACAAATAATATACATAAATAAATTGTTATAACAAAAATTCTACTAAATTTAATAATTGAAAAATAAATTAAATAAAATATTTACCCTAACCACTTTTTTGCCTTTTTTTAATATTGGAATTTTTGAAGCCTCCTTCGTAAATAAACTGAGTTTTGTTCTTCTTTCATGTAATCTGCTTCTTATTTTTGAGAAGTACCAACTTTTTTTTGCTGGAGTTGCATTCTTGTTATGCGGTGTCGTTTGAATCAATATGTTAAACGTCGGAGGCTCTATTCCAACCGTAGAACTCACTTCTACTAATTTGGGACTCTTTCTAGAAGTATGCTCTGATTTCTTCGACATGTTTTAACGAAAATCTTGAAAACTTGATTCTTAGTATTGTTAAATCGCCCTTTCTTTCTGATTGTAGATTGAATATTTTCTGATTTAGGAGGTGATATTGAGATGTAGAAACGGTTTGAATGGAAGATGATTGATGAGGTGAAAGAGGAATGGATAATTGTTACAATGGAAAATTTTACTTTTTGAACGTGGGATGGTGGGTTACTGATTAGAAGAGGCGTGGTGAGATTAGGGGTGTGGTTTGATCTGTAAAAGTAAAAAAGGAACAAGAATCAAGGTAAATTTTCTATAAATGTGTAAAAGATAATTATGGTAGATTATTTATTTATATCATTTAATAATAAATATAGAATAATAAAATACTATTTATTTAATAAAGTAAAAATTTAATTAATTTTTAAATAAAATGTGATCTGTTATAACCCGTAATTAAACTGTTATAAGCAAAAATATTTTAAAAGTAGCTTTAAAACCCGTAATATTATCTCTTAAATACATAGTTAACGCGCTAGAACTGAAAATAGTGCGTTCAATTGAACTCGGAATAGATCATCTTGTGGATTGTGGGAACAAAAGCCTGAATAATAGAAGCTCATGCCTAAGAGATATGCTAAAAAATCAAAGCATATTTTGATTATCAAGAAGAGTAACGTGTGGGTATATGGTGGAAAATCAAAACATATATATTCCAACGTTTTTGCTCGAGGTCGAATAAAGGTTTAATTAAACCTTTGTAAAAAGCAAAGGCTCCCAAAGGACAAGCGTGA
This sequence comes from Solanum acaule, assembly GCA_036250505.1. Taxonomy (NCBI): domain Eukaryota; kingdom Viridiplantae; phylum Streptophyta; class Magnoliopsida; order Solanales; family Solanaceae; genus Solanum; species Solanum acaule. The sequence continues at coordinate 11,862 of JAJOOR010018596.1, forward strand.
TTTGTAAGTGATGATTTATTCGAAATCGATTATGATTAGACCTTAATTAACATCATTTGATTAATTACTGGTTTATTTAGCATTTGAATGGAATCTTTAATTATTAAGCCAATAATACTACTTTATCCTGAGTGTATAATTTAAAAAAAAAATAAAAAAAATCACTCTATGAAATAATTTATGATTGTTTTCACCTGTATAAAGTTAGAATATACTTTTATAATCTGCGCTTCTTATTTCTTCTCTGACTTTAGGCTATGCAAATAGGCTTTGGAGCTTTCATTTGATAGAGAAAAAAAGAAAAAGCAGTCTTAACTCTTAAGTATTTCTTTTCGGGGATAATATTAAAATATAAGTTCGTGATTATTTATTTTTTTTGGACAAATTATAGATACACACCTTTTGTTTCATTTATTTCCATTATCCCCTATTACTTTTAAAATCTCCAAAATCTCATATTTCTTTAATGTATCCGAGATGCATATTAATGTATTCGAGTCAGTATTTAATGTATCCGAGCTAGTTTTTAATGTATCCGAACTACATATTAATGTATCCGAGCCAATATTTAATGTATCTGAGCTAGTTTTTAGTGTATCCGAGCTACATATTAATGTATCCGAGACAGTATTTAATGTATCCGAGCTACAATTATTATATCCAATTTTTTTAATTTTTAAGGAATTAATGTAATTAGAAACTTATTAGGGATAGATTGTAATTTCATATTAAAACTATGGGATTTATGTAATTTACCCTCTTTTTTTTTATCTTTATTTTGATACTTACTCACGGGCCTCTTGATCAATACTCTTTTTCCCAGTTCCTTTCTAGAATTTGTTTTTGTGGAATATGACTTTTATTATTTGTTTTCCTTAAATCATTTGGAACTCTCTTGTTATGATGAATCATTAAAATCTCAGATTCATATTAGAACTATGATGATTCAACTAAAAAAAAGAATAGTTAAAAATTCAAAGATAGGTTACAAGTGTAAAATTGTAAGAGCCCAGGTTGTCACTTTGAGATTTGGGCAAAGCCCAAATGAGTACATGAATGACTGGGTCCAGGTTCAAAAAATATGAGATGGAAAAAGGTCTAACCGTTGGCAAATAGGAGTATTATTTTTTGATGTCGGGGGATTTGACTTGACCCTTACCATGTATATTCCTAAGGGAGATCCAACTTTGAAAATTTTAACATCATACAACCATTTATATGCGATCTAGATCTATCTTCAATTAGTACTGCTTCCTCGGTTTCAAAATGAGTGTTGCTTTAGTTCATTCATTAAGAAGAATAATAAATCTAAGATATAATTTATAAAATTACCCTTATTTATAAATAAATGTTTGTTGAAAATTAAACACTATTAGAAGAAATAATTCTTTAACTTAAGAGTATGTATAGTCGTAAACACAAAGATATATATATACCATCAAATCTCTTTAAAATGATGTCCTTTGTTCAAATATTTTCCTATAACAAAATATTATTACCAAAAATATATAATATAACTGATAAATTGATTAAAATCATGAGATTAGTACATTACTAAGCATACATATTTTTGAGAGGTGTTGATAAATGAGGAAAATAATTCATGAATTAATGAGTATTAAGTAGTACTCATATGTGATAAAACCACTGTAACATCTCGCACCTAGAAACGACTATAAAGAGTTTAAATATGTAAATATTGATTTTTGGAAAGAATAAGGAAATCTGGAATTTTTGTCTAAGTTAAGAAAGTGAGTTTTGACCATTTTCAAACGGCCATAACTCCTAGCTTAGGAGGAGTTAGGAGCAGCTCTTGATATGGTTGGAAAGCCTTGAAGAGATCTTTCCAACGCAGCCGAGATTGCACGATTTCGACATCGATGAGTGAGATATGCCTTTCGAAAGTTGGGTTGTTGGATTGAGGAAAGTCCCAATCCGGTTTTAGGGAAGGGCAAAGTAGTCTTTTCTCTAATTAATTTCCTAATTTGATTTTAGGGATTTATTGGGGTAAAAACATGACTTAGTTAGTTTGGAGAATTGAGAAATACGCTTAGGGCTTGGAGAAGAGAGAAAAGAAGAAAGAAAGGGAGAAAAAGGTAAGAATTCGTCAAGATTATCCAAGCTTGCGAGTGAAATTCGTCGGGGGTAATCTCTATTAAGGTATGTGAGATCTTTTCGTGTTGGGTTAGTTCACCCACACACCAACTTGTTTCAATCCAATTGTTTTGAGTTGTTTACATGTTGAAGAAGTAAGGTTCTTGAAGAACAAATTGTAGATTTTTTGTTGGTTGAGTTGTTGATGCTTGGGGGTGAGTTGATTCATGTTTACGAGTTGTTTTTCGAGTTAGATTGGTTGTATATTGAGGGTACAATGGATCCTAAGTGTTTGGGGAAGGAACTATGGAAGTTATGGAGGTTTAGAGAGGAAGAACGGAAGAGAAAAGTCGGAAGTCGTTGGGCAAAAGGGCTGGGGCGCCGCGCCTGCCAGAGCGCCACAAAAACTTCTCTGAAGTTTGGCCTCTGGCGTGTCGTGCCAGCCAGAGCGCCAGCCAGACTTCTTTGAAGTTTGAGGGCTGGCGCCCCGCGCCTCTCAGAGCGCTAGGGACGCCAATTTTTCTCATTCGTTCCCCACCTTTTCGTACTTGTTCCTAAGCAATGTACATATGTTTTCTAGTTGTTTCCAACACTCTAAGGTACATCTAAACATCATGAAATCATCCATAAACATGAGATCATGAACCTTGAATCCATAATCCAATTCAAGGAAAGTTAAGATCAAAGTCAAAGAAGTTAAGAGTCAAAGTCTAGAAGTTAAGAGTCAAAGTCTAGTAGTTAAGAAACAAGTCAAAGCCAAGTTTCTTAAAGTTTTCAAGAGTCTTTAACAAACTTTTTAACTTCGTTTTTAGGCTCAAGTGTCAAGTTATGCAAAAAGTAAAGAGTTGAGTTCATTTCTCAAAAAGCTATAAGGGGACTAAGTATTCACAAAGAGTTTATAAATGTTTTCACATTTGAGCAAGAAAGGGAACATTGATTCCAAGAGAGCTTTTAAGCTAAGTTTTGAGTAATTATCTCAATTCAAAGAAAGAGTTTTGTTTTTACAAACATATGAGCTAAGTATATTTTGGGAGTAGT
>JAJOOR010018597.1:0-19142 GCA_036250505.1 Solanum acaule
ATAATATATATATATATATATATATATATATATATATATATATTATTGGGAGTAGTATTGAGCACCGATATGGGGATGAGTTCAGATAACTCAAAATCCTCATAAACCATGTATTCCAACATGGGTAAATGATCATACTTTCTATATGACTCCTTATTGCTTTAAAGCACAACTTAGTGGATCCTCTTAGTTGAGGTGTTCTATACCCCTATAGAGTAAAGGACAGTTCTGGCAGCATGGGCTAGACAATGTATCATCACGTAGCTCATAGTGGTGGTTGTCAGCTAGAGAATCTCCCAAATAGAGTTACAAGTGTATTTTTATTTTATTAATTTTTATGTTGAGTTTCAGAGGTGAGTAAGTGTATTTGTAAAGTTTTAAGTGATTTCATTCCTTTAATCCTTTACATTTAGTTGAGTTTATGTTTTTATCTATTGCATTCTTATTAGTTCAATTATTTGTTATTAAGCTATATTACATACTCGTTCATTCAATATACTGATGTCATTTGACCTGCATATTTTAATGATGTTGATACAGGTTCTTAGGATCCTTAACAAGAGTCCGTTGAGATCATTCATTTTGCTCGCCAGCTTTTGAGTAGGACCTCTTTGCTTCTGGAGGACTCCAGTTTTATGAGTTGTTAGTATTAGTAGCATTTTGAGTAGTCATGGGTCTTGTCCCGACACTCGTCTATATGCATTAGAGGCTTCATAGATAGATAGTTTTGGAGAGTCTTTCAGTTTCAGATGTTTTATTTAAAACTTATGTTTCATACTTAGTATATGCAGTTTAGTTTTGAGATTCAATAAACTCTTTTTAAACATTACGTTACTTTCAATTTGATGCTTATGTATGCTTGAGTTAGTCTTCCGCTTATAGTTAGCCAAGATGAGGGTTCACTTGGGGACCAACAATGGTTCTCGAACGCCGAATACGTCCATGGTTTAGGCTCGAATCGTGACAAAGGGACTTTAGCATAATCGTAAAATGGTATAACGAGGATAGTAAAATAAGATTCTTAAAATCATATACATAGTGAAAGAACTTAAGAATAAAAAAGTTGGAGTTCATATTTAAATACCATTCAGAAATTTCTTTCAAAAGCATATATAGAGATGAGTCTATTTCATTAGCCAAATTATAGTGGTAGCATATTTAAAGTGAATCAAATAAAGTTAAGAGCATATCATAAAAAAGTGTATAAACTAATGAGTTTCTTATAACCGACATACACTATGTGAGCTCATGATGTCCAACAACTAAACCAGTTGGTAGTGCTGCCCTATATCTTGCCAGAGTATAGGACCATATTATATCTATCCTACACTGTCACATATTATGGGACTTGGGTTTCCAAACCCACATCTTTTTGGTACTAAATAGTCCTTACAAAACAACATATATTCATATAATTCTCATAGGTATGAAAATTACTTATCAATTTGAATCATTTGTGAGACTAAACTTAAAAGTCATATCTAAAGTAACCTGAATTTAGGTTGAAATTCATATCATTTTATCTTCATGCTTAAAAGTCACGAATCTTTAAGGAGCCATGAAAATCATTTTAAATCAGTACAATAAGTTTTTTAAAATCAAAGTAAAACGATGAAAATTTGAATTAATGAAGAATATCATAAGTTCATCAAAATGGCCCTAGCTTTTCTTCTAACGATATTGTAGAATTATTGAAAACCAAAAATACTTTAGGTATGAGAATGAAGTGATACTCTCATTGAACCCTTACATACCTAAGAGATTGAGATTTGAAAGAAGAACTTGTTTGAAAGACTTGAAACCTTAGTTTCTGCCATGCTTATGGTAGTTTCTAAGTTTGAAGGAGTTAAGAGTGTAGGAACTGAGTCTTGAGGGTGAAAACCCTTTTAGAATATGTGTAATGTCATGACTTAGACTTAGGAAAAGTGAGAAAAGACAAAAGAAACCCCAATTAAAAAGCTGTCAAAAACCTTTCACGAGGCCATCTACGGTCCATAGATCCCATCTGTGGAAATCATACTGAAATTTTGAGTTTTCTGAAGTTCATTCTATGGGCCCAAATTACGTCCTGTAATTGGATTTATGACCGTAATCAGATATGTGGAAATCAAGCCCAAAAATAGAATTTAGAACTTCATTCTACAGGCCCAAATTAGACCCAAAAAATGACTTTCAAAAGTTTTTTAACAAGTGAACAACACATGTAGTACTTCAATTTACGTCCCGTAGATGAAGTTTATAATTACTGACTCTAAAAATTCTTTTATGATTGTCTCTGATAAAACAATCATATCTTTTTACTCAGAACTCTAAATGAGACAAACTTGGTGGATTTGGAAAGAAAACTCATAGACCTTTAATTTGATAGGTCATGGACCACCTAATTATCATATATGATGACACTCAATTTTGACCACCATCATTTCTTCGAATTTATTGTTTCTGAGCTTTTAAATCAATAACGAATCAAAATATATTTTTTCACAACTAATTTTTACTACAACGACTATTTATCATTACTATTGTTATCGTTGTGTCACATTTCTATAATTACTACTAAAATTATGTGTTTTATTATTGAAATTATTATTATTATTATTATCACTATCACTTTTGACTCCTCTTTTCTTAATCAACTGTCATCACCTTATTTCAAGTTTCGTAATTATTAAATTAATTATAAGTTCATATTTTGTATCTATATTTTATAATTTAATTTTGTGAATTTGCATTTGTCATCATATAATAAATATTGTTTTAGTTATTAAGTTAGAAGCCCAAAATAATTGAAAGAAAGAAAGGAAAAGGTTCAATAATTTAGGCCAACTCAACCCAATTTCATTCCAAATTTTTAGCCCTAAATTTATTTATCCCTCTCTCTTCCTCAATGTCGCTTTCGTTCTCTGTAACAACAAAATAATATTTTGGCTCCTTCTTTGTTTTGGGATAAAGCTTAACCTCTCTGTCTAAAATTAAAGCTTGGATGACTATTTCAAGTTGGTTTTCTGCAGCAAATCGCTCTTTGGGGAGAATGGGTAAGGGAAGATCTTTCCTCCTTTCGATTTTCACTTTCTTTCTGGCCATTTTTGGCTTAAATTTCTGCCTTCTCTGCCCTTTTTGTCTTCTTTTAAAAACAACTTCTAATGTTCAAAATTCAAACGACAATTTTTTTCATTCAAATGTCCCCCAAAGTCCCGCCCAAAAATCAATCAGAGCAGCCTCAGTTTGACATAAAAAAATCAGTCTTTGCACTCATTTTTTAACCAATTTTGTGTACCTCCATAACACTTTTAACCTCTGTTCTTTGCTCTAAATATTTTCTTTGCATTATCTTTCGATCTTGGCCGAAACTCTGTTTTTATGCTTGCTCGAGTTCGTCATTGTTGAAAGATAGTCCTTTGACCGAAGTGTGACGTCTTGCAAGTTGATGACTAGGAAGAAGCATAAAAATTGGAAATTTTCATTTTTGGATAGAATTTGGAAATCTGGAAAAAATTGGTTAAGTGTGGGGAAAAAAAATGAGTTTTTGGCCAACTTTGAGCGCTCATAACTCCTAGCTCAGGATGAGTTAGGTGTAGTTCCAGATATGTTTGGAAATCCCTTGGAATGATATTTCCAACGCCACCGAGTTTGCTCGATTCCGAGTTCGTAGGAGTGAGTTATGCCCTTTGGAAGTTGGGTAGTTGGCAGGGAAATCCGTCCGGAAATTTTAAGGGCATTTTGGTCTTTTCCCTAACCAATTCCTTTGGTTATATTGTTGTGTTAGACTGATTTTTGATCAGTTTGTTCCATTTTAAAGAGTGAGAGTAAGGGTTTGAGAGTGAAGAGGAGAAAAAGAAGATCAAGCAAGGTTCCGTCAAGGATCGTCGTGGATATCGTCGGGGGTGATACCTACTAGGGATGTGAGTTCATAGTGTTGGGTTGGCTCTTTCCCCCACACGCCACACTCGTTTTATTATTGAGAAAAGATTGGTTGTGTTGTTGAAGTTGTTGGTTGTGTTGTTGATGTTGTTGTTTGTGTTGTTGAAGTCCCTTGTTGTTTTGGGCATGTTTCCGGTTGTGTTTTTGAGTTGAAATCTATTTTATGTTGAGGGGTTTATGATTCTAAGTGTTTGGGGCTGGAGCCATTGGAGTTAATGAGGTTTAGAGTTGGAAAAACAAGGGAGAAAAGTCAGATTTTCGGGGAAAAGGGCTGGGGCGTCGCGCCTGCCAGCGCCCCCCAAAAAGGGGTTCTGAACTTTTCCCCTTGAGGTGGCACGCCAGCAGGCCCCTTCTGAACTTCGAGGGTTGGCGCTCTGCGCCTTGTAGAGCGCCAAGGACGCCAAGATTTCCCTTTCATTCCCCCCTTTCTCATGCATGTTCCTTGGTATTGAACCTTTGTTTCCTAGTTGTTTCCAACACTCCAAGGTACGTCTAAACGTCAAGAACTTATCCATTAGGCAGTTCAGGTCCTATACCTTTGGTCTGGCAGCGTGAGGTCGATCGCTGTATCATCACTATAGCTCTATGTGATGGTTGTCGGTTAGAGAAACTCCCACAACAGTTATTGTATTTTCATACATAGAGATTATTGTATTTTTATATAAATCAGTTCATTTGTATTTCTATATACATCTCAGGCTTATTGTATCTTTGTATACACACAGAGTTTATAGCAGGTTTTAAACAGCCTTTCTTTATATGGCACTTGTTTTAAATTGCCTTATATTGAAAGAAGTCAGTCAGGTTGAGTTGAGTTGAGCCAGGTAAGCGTAAGCTATTCAGTTTCTTCCAGTTTTCCTTCTACATTGTGTTGCTTAGTTTTCCAGCTCGCATACTCGTACATTCCATGTACTGATGCAAGTTGGCCTGCATCTTATTATGATGCAAACTCAGGCACCCAGGGTCAGCATCTAGCACGCCGTTGATCTAGTTGAGCACTCTAGAGTCAGTGGTGAGCCTCCATGCTTTCCGGAGGACTCGGTTGTTTTGTTCTGTTAGTTTGGTTTTATTAGGATGTTACGGGGTCTGTCCCAACATCCATCTCAGTATTGTAGAGGCTTCATAAACAGTCAGTCAGTTAGTTTTGAGTCTCTCATCTATGTATATATATAATATTCTATTTTGAGACTCGAGTTGCCTTTTTGGCCATATTTTATCAGTTGGTTGTTTTATAACCTTTCATTGCATTATGTTATGCTGTCGAGTTAAGTTTCGGCTGAGTTAAGAAAGCCAGACCAAGGGTTCGCTTGGGGCCAACAATGGTCTCCGAGTGCCGGTCCTGCCCAGGGTGTAGGCTCGGGGCGTGATAAACTTGGTATCATAGCACAGAGTTCAAGAGTCCTAGGGAGTCTATGAAGCTGTGTCTGTAGAATCCTAGTTATCGGTGTGAAGCGCGCCACATCTATAATTGAGAGGCTGCAACATTTAGGAAGATTTCTCACTTCTTTCACACTCATCTCGTGCATTAGAGTTTATTTGTAAAAAGTTTCTTTCTAATTCGTACTTGTGCATGTTTTCAGATAATCATGCCTCCACGAAGAGTTGGCAGAGGGCGTCTTCCTAGACGTTATGTTGATGAGCAAGAGTTACCTTATGCCCCGGGAGTGCAACCATAAGGGGAAGTTTCTAATGCCGAGTTCAGAGAGGTAATTAGGATGTTAAATCAAGCTGTAACTAATCAGATTGGTCAGCAAAGGGGAGCTCGACATGAAGGAGCTGACACTTCAAGGATTCGTGAGTTCTTGGGGATGAATCCTCCGACTTTCATGGGTTTGAGTACTACTGAGGATCCAGAGAACTTCATTGAGGAGTTGAAGAAGATTTTTGATGTGATGCATGTGGCAGATATTGAGCGGGTTGAACTAGCTGCGTATCAATTGAAGGATGTTGCTAGAACGTGGTTCGACTAGTGGAAAGGGGGTAGAGCTGAGAATGCACCACCTGCGAGTTGGGTCTGTTTTGAGGAAGCTTTCTTGGGGCATTTCTTTCCTCGAGAATCAAAAGAGGCTAAGGTACGTGAGTTCGTCACACTTAAGCAGGAGTCTTTGAGTGTTTATGAGTATGGGTTAAAGTTCACCCAATTATCCCGTTATGCTCCGGAGATGGTTGCGGACATGAGGAGTAGAATGAGCTTGTTTGTAGCTGGGTTGTCTCGTTGGTCGAGTAAGGAAGGTAGGGCTGCAATGCTTATTGGGGACATGGACATATCAAGGTTGATGGTTTATGTGCAGCAAGTTGAGGAAGAGAAGCTGAGGGACAGAGAATAGTTCAGAAATAAGAGAACTAAGACCGGTAATGAGTCCGGGCAGCAGAAAGGTAATGTGAACCGTTCGTCCTTTCAACAAAAGCAAAGGGGACCTGCTCCATCATCTGTTAGTGCACTTGCACCCAGAAATAAAAGTGAGTACACTGGACAGAATTCGCAGAGCTTCAGAGCTGGACCGGCACAGTCTCAGAATAGTATGGCACAAAGAAGGAATCGGGTTCTTGCATGTGCTAGGTGTGGTAGAGTCCATCCAAGGAAGTGTCGTCAAGGCCAGACATGTTGCTTTAAGTGTGGACAAGAGGGTCACTTCATGAAGGAGTGCCCAAAGAGCAAGCAAGGTAGTGGAAATCTGGGCAGTAGGGCCCAATCTTCATCAGTTGCTCCCCCAGACAGGACGTCACCTAGAGGAGCTACTTCTAGTACCAGCGGAGGAGCAAACTGCCTTTATGCTATCACCAGTCGCCATGAGCAAGAGAACTCTCCAAATGTTGTCACTGGTATGATCAAAGTCTTTGCTTTTGATGTGTATGCTTAGACCCAGGAGCAAGTTTATCTTTTGTAACTCCTTATGTTGCAAATAAATTTGAGGTTCTTCTTGAAAGACTTTGTGAACCCTTTTGTGTTTCTACACCTGTTGGGGAGTCTATTCTAGCAGAAAGAGTTTATCGTGATTGTCCTGTTTCCGTCAATCACAAGAGCACCATGGCTGATTTGGTTGAGTTAGACATGGTATATTTCGATGTCATTTTAGGTATGGATTGGCTTCATGCCTGTTATGCATCATTAGACTGTAGAACCCGAGTAGTCAAGTTTCAGTTTCCGAATGAGCCAGTCTTAGAGTGGGGTAGTAGTTCAGCAGTGCCTAAGGGTCGTTTTATTTCGTACCTTAAGGCAAGAAAGTTAGTTTCGAAGGGTTGTGTCTATCACTTAGTCCAAGTTCATGACTTTAGTGTTGAGATACCTTCTTTTCAGTCAGTTCCTATAGTAAGAGAGTTTCCAGAAGTTTTTCGTGATGATCTACTTAGAAGTCCTCCTGAAAGAGAGATACATTTCGGTATAGACCTCATTCCAGATACTCGTCCTATCTCTATTCCGCCTTATAGAATGGCACCAGCAGAGTTGAAAGATCTCCTAGATAAGGGTTTCATTCGACCAAGTGTCTCATCTTGGGGAGCTCCGGTCTTATTTGTAAGAAAGAAAGATGGTTCCCTTAGGATGGGTATAGATTACCCCCAGTTGAATAAGGTTACCATTAAGAATAAGTACCCTCTTCCGAGGATTGATGATCTTTTCGATCAGCTTCAGGGTGCCACTTGCTTTTCGAAGATTGACCTCAGATCAGGCTATCACCAGCTTAGAGTAAGGGAATGTGATATTTCAAAGACAGCTTTCAGAACCAGATACGGTTATTATGAGTTTTTGGTCATGTCTTTTGGTTTGACCAATGCACCGACAACTTTCATGGACTTGATGAATAGAGTCTTCAAACCTTATTTAGATATGTTTGTTATCGTCTTCATTGATGGCATACTAATCTATTCAAGGAATGAAGAAGATCATGCTAGTCATCTCAAAATTGTTCTTCAGACTTTGAAAGATAAGGAGTTATATGCCAAGTTCTCTAAATGTGAGTTTTGGCTTAAGTCTGTGGCATTCCTAGGCCACATTGTGTCCAGTGATGGAATTAAAGTTAATACTCAGAAAATTGAGGCAGTGCAGAATTGGCCTAGACCCACATCTCCAACATAAATTAGGAGTTTCTTGGGATTAGCTGGCTATTATAGAAGGTTTGTTGAGGGGTTCTCGTCTATTGCATCTCCTTTGACAAAGTTGACTTAAAAGGCAGCAAGATTTCAATGGTCTAAAGCTTGTGAGAAAAGCTTTCGGGAATTGAAAAGAGGTTGATTACTGCTCCAGTTTTGACCTTACCATAAGGTACTCAAGGTTTTGTGGTGTATTGTGATGCATCTAGAGTTGGTTTGGGTTGTGTCTTAATGTAGAATGGCAAGGTTATAGCTTATGCCTCCAGACAGTTGAAGGTTCATGAGAAGAACTACCCAACCCATGACTTAGAGTTGGCTGCTGTAGTGTTCACTTTGAAGATATGGCGTCATTACTTGTATGGTGTGCATATTGATATATTTACGGATCACAAGAGCCTTCAATATGTGCTTACTCACAAAGAGCTTAATCTCAGACAGAGGAGGTGGTTAGAATTACTCAAGGATTATGACCTGAGTATTCTTTACCACCCAGGTAAGGCTAATATTGTTGTTGATTCTTTAAGCAGGTTGTCTATGGGTAGCACCGCCCATATTGAAGAAGGAATGAGAGAGTTAGCAAAAGATGTGCACAGACTGGCATGCCTGGGAGTCAGACTTATAGGTTTTGCAGAAGAAGGTATAGCAGTGACGAACGGGGCCGAGTCATCATTAGTGTCAGAAGTGAAAGAGAAACAAGACCAAGATCCCATTTTGCTTGAGTTGAAGGCAAATGTTCAAAATCAAAGAGTATTAGCTTTTGAACAACGGGGAGATGGTGTGTTGAGGTATCAAGGTAGATTGTGTGTCCTTATGGTGGATGGACTTCAAGAGAAGATTATGGAGGAAGCTCACAGCTCGAGATATTCCATTCATCTGGGTTCCACAAAGATGTATCGTGACTTGAGAGAAGTTTATTGGTGGAATGACATGAAGAAGGGCATTGTAGAGTTTGTTGCTAAGTTTCCAAATTGCCAGCAAGTGAAAGTTGAGCACCAAAGGCCCGGTGGTTTAGCTCAGAGGATAGAACGTCCGGAATGGAAGTGAGAGATGATCAATATGGATTTCATCACAGGGTTGCCAAGGTCTCGCAGACAGCATGATTCTATTTGGGTGATTGTCGACAGAATGACAAAGTCAGCCCATTTTCTACCGGTAAAGACTACCCTTTCAGCCGAAGATTATGCCAAGTTATATATTCAAGAGATAGTGAGACTTCATGGAGTTCCAGTCTCCATTATTTCAGATAGAGGTGCACAGTTTACTGCACAGTTCTAGAAATCTTTTCAGAAAGGCTTGGGTTCGAAGGTGAACTTAAGTACTGCCTTTCATCCTCAGACTGATGGGCAAGCAGAGCGCACTATTCAGACTTTAGAAGATATGTTGAGGGCTTGTGTGACCGATTTCAAAGGTAATTGGGATGATCACCTACCTCTTATTGAGTTTGCCTATAACAACAGTTATCACTCTAGCATCCAGGTGGCTCCATATGAAGCTCTTTATGGGAGAAGATGTAGATCTCCTATTGGATGGTTTGAAGTTGGTGAAGCAGGATTGATAGGACCAGATTTAGTTCACCAAGCTATGGAGAAGGTGAAAGTGATTCAAGAGAGGTTGAAAATGACACAGAGTTGCCATAAATCCTACACTGATGTTAGGAGAACGGTGTTAGAGTTTGAAGTAGATGATTGGGTATATTTGAAAGTTTCACCCATGAAAGGGGTTATGAGGTTTGGTAAGAAGGGGAAACTTAGTCCCCGGTATATTGGACCTTACCGCATAGCCAAGAGGATTGACAATGTTGCTTATGAGTTAGAGCTACCACATGAACTGGCAGTGGTTCATCCGGTATTTCACATCTTTATGTTGAAGAAGTGCATATGCGATCCTTCATTGATCCTGCCGACTGGAAGTATTAGGATCAAGGATAACCTATCTTATGAGGAGATTCCTGTTTAGATTCTAGACCGCCAAGTTCGTAGGTTGAGAACCAAAGATGTAGCCTCAGTCAAGGTCCTTTGGAGGAACCAATTTGTTGAGGAAACTACTTGGGAAGCCGAAGAGGACATGAAGAAGAGATATCCATATCTCTTTGAATCCGGAGGTAATGCAGATTAAGGTACTAATTTCCTTCTTAGTGCTCTTTGAATTATAGTGACCATGTAGTTGTTGTTGTTGGGTTTGCATGGTTGCTTGTTGGGTGTTTGAGTTGATGTACACCCTTAGCCTAGTAAGAGTAACCTCATTCGAGGAAGAATGTTCCCAAGGGGGAGATATTGTGACGTCTTGCAAGTTGATGACTAGGAAGAAGCTTAAAAATTGGAAATTTTCATTTTTGGAAAGAATTTGGAAATCTGGAAACAATTGGTTGAGTGTGGGAAAAAAAAAAGAGTTTTTGGCCAACTTTGAGTAGTCATAACTCCTAGCTCAGGATGAGTTAGGTGTAGTTCTAGATATTTTTGGAAAGCCCTTGGAATGAACTTTCCAACGCCACCGAGTTTGCTCGATTCCGAGTTCGTAGGAGTGAGTTTTGCCCTTTGGAAGTTGGGCAGTTGGCAGGGAAATCCGTCCGGAAATTTAAGGGCATTTTGGTCTTTTCCCTAACCAATTCCTTTGGTTATATTGTTGTGTTAGATTGATTTTTGATCAGTTTGTTCCATTTTAAAGAGTGAGAGTAAGGGTTTGAGAGTGAAGAGGAGAAAAAGAAGATCAAGCAAGGTTCCATCAAGGATCGTCGTGGATATCGTCGGGGGGTGATCCCTACTAGGTATGTGAGTTCATAGTGTTGGGTTGACTCTTTCCCCCATACGCCACACTTGTTTTATTATTGAGAAAAGATTGGTTGTGTTGTGTTGTTGATGTTGTTGTTTGTGTTGTTGAAGTCCCTTGTTGTTTTGGGCATGTTTCCGGTTGTGTTTTTGAATTGAAATCTATTTTATGTTGAGGGGTTTATGATTCTAAGTGTTTGGGGCTGGAGCCATTGGAGTTAAGGAGGTTTAGAGTTGGAAAAACAAAGGAGAAAAGTCGGATTTTCGGGGAAAAGGGCTGGGGCGTCGCGCCTGCCAGCGCCCCCCAAAAAGGGGTTCTGAACTTTTCCCCTTGGGGCGGTGCGCCAGCAGGCCCCTTCTGAACTTCGAGGGTTGGCGCTCCGCGCCTTGCAGAACGCCAAGGACTCCAAGATTTCCTTTTCATTCCCCCCTTTCTCATGCATGTTCCTTGGTAGTGAACCTCTGTTTCCTAGTTGTTTCCAACACTCCGAGGTACGTCTAAACGTCAAGAACTTATCCATTAGGCAGTTCAGGTCCTATACCTTTGGTCTGGCAGCGTGAGGTCGATCGTTGTATCATCACTATAGCTCTATGTGATGGTTGTCGGTTAGAGAAACTCCCACAACAGTTATTGTATTTTCATACATAGAGATTATTGTATTTTTATATAAATCAGTACATTTGTATTTCTATATACATCTCAGGCTTATTGTATCTTTGTATACACACAGAGTTTATAGCAAGTTTTAAACAACCTTTCTTTATATGACATTTGTTTTAAATTGTCTTATATTGAAAGAAGTCAGTCAGGTTGAGTTGAGTTGAGCCAGGTAAGTGTAAGCTATTCAGTTTCTTCCAGTTTTCCTTCTAGCCTGTGTTGCTTAGTTTTCCAGCTCGCATACTCTTACATTCCATGTACTGATGCAAGTTGGCCTGCATCTTATTATGATGCAGACTCAGGCACCCAGGGTCAGCATCCAGCACGCCGTTGATCCAGTTGAGCACTCCAAAGTCAGTGTTGAGCCTCCATGCTTTCCGAAGGATTTGGTTGTTTTGTTCTTTTAGTTTTGTTTTATTAGGATGTTGCGGGGTCTGTCCCAACATCCATCTCAGTATTGTAGAGGCTTCATAGACAGTCAGTCAGTTAGTTTTGAGTCTCTCCTCTATGTATATATATAATATTCTATTTTGAGACTCGAGTTACCTTTTTGGCCAGATTTTATCAGTTGGTTGTTTTATAACCTTTCATTGCATTATGTTATGCTGTCGAGTTAAGTTTCCGCTGAGTTAAGAAAGCCAGGCCAAGGGTTGGCTTGGGGCCAGCAATGGTCTCCGAGTGCCGGTCCTGCCCAGGGTGTAGGCTCGAGGCGTGACACGAAGCATCCCATTCACTATCCGACAATATATGATGCTCACCCCTTTCTTCCCCTATTTTTTCATTTTGATTAAAATGCGATGTATGCCTTAAAAAATTTATATGTCAAGATTGATTTTTGTTTATTTTAGCTCTGCTGAAAGTTATATTAAAAATGTATTTGTGTTATCCAATTTCACAAGGCTGCTCAAGAAACTGAAGCATGATCCTAACTTCAATTTCCACTCAAAGTGTGAAAGAATGTAGATAGTGCCACTCAAATTTGCTAATGTTCTTTTGTTGTTTAGTAGAGGAGACACTATCAGTTAAGCTGATGTTTCGTCTTTTCCAAGAGTTCTCCCTAGCTTCTGGTCTAGTTGCAAATGTTGAAAAGAGTTCCATTTATTTTGGAGGTGTGCCAATAATTATACAAATTGAAATCCTCCATGAACTAGGATTCTCACAAGGATACCTACCGTTTAGGTACTTAGGAGTCCTACTAAGTACTAAGAGAGTGTATATTCTACAATACCAACCATTGATTGATAAGATCATGAGTTGAATACAGAGCTGGACTTCCAGATTTCTCTCCTATGCAGGAAGGACTCAGCTGATTAAGAGTGTCTTGTTCTCTATTCAGGTGTTCTGGTCATATGTGTTTATAGTTACCAAAAAAGTTGTCAAATGTATTGAAACATTATGCGGGACCTTTTTATGGACAAGAGGAATAGATGCATCTAGAAAGTCACAAATTGCATGAGAACAAATATGTAGTCCTAAAATTGCAGGGCCCCTTAATTTATTGGATATTCAAACATGGAATAAAGCTGCAATAAACAAGTTACTATGGAATTTGAGTACTAAAAATTATAGACTATGGGTGAAGTGGATCCACATGTATTATGGGAAATAAAGGACTCTGTAGGAGGTGTCCTAGCACCTCAAGCTTCATGGATAGTTAGGAACATACTACAAAGAATTGGAGATTATTGGCTGGAATGAGGAGTATGTCAAACAGATTGACAAATTCTCTATAAAACAACTTTATCAATTCATTAAAGGAGACTACCAAAAGGTGGAATGGAGGAGACTCACTTGTAACAATGCAACCTGCCCTAAGTGGATATTCATCTTATACTTAGCTCTACAAAGTAGGATACTCACAAGGGATCAATTAGAAGCATGGGTGTAACACCCAAAAAAAAATCTAAACTAAGACCCGAACCATTCTTTAATTGCATGTAAAATTAAATCGGGTGATTCTTAAGTTACTCATATGTGTAAGGGTCATTTATTTGGTGTTTGAATGGATTTAGATAAGACTTAAAGTCACAAGAACCCCCTAGCACAAAGTTGAGTTAAAAGCTTCATTTCTGATTATGTTTTGACACAAGATTCTACTTAGGTCAACTTCAAACGATTATATCTCCCAGTACATAATGAATTAGAGGGCCTATGACCTACCAAATTAAAGGACTTTGAGTCCCCTTTCCAACGCCACCATGTTTGCCTAATTTCATATTCATTGTAAGAAATTATGATCGTCTTACTGAAGACTGTCAAACCAGAGTTTTATGAGTCTGTGAACGAAGGCCCCAACCAACGGGCCATAGGTTGAACGACGACCCATCCTTTCAGGTTGTCGGTATAGTACTAAGGGTCAATTTTTGGGACCCAAATCCTACGGATCCAACCGTCGGGCCGTAAGTCTACCTATGGGCTATCGTTTGGTCCCGCAAATGGACTTTTGAGCCTAAAAAACTCAATATAGAATCCACGGATGGGATCTATGGTCCGTGGGTCAAACCACGACCTATAAATGGACCTGTAGAAGGTTTTTTCGCCAATTTGAAGAATGATATTTTAGTGATTTCTCAACCCTTATAAGCCTAAACCACAACCTTTTTTTTCACCTAATTAAGGTCTAAACAGTGTTAAAACATTATTTTACGTTCATCAACACTTGAAACTTAGAGCAAGGATTCAAGAGAAGAAAAGCTAGGGTTTTCTATCATTCTTCAAATTTCATCAATTTCGCCAAGAACTTTGTTCTTCCCAGGTATGTAATGCTATTATGGTGATGGACTTAGTTCGTCCTCACACCCTACATCTACTTTCTATCAATAAAGAATAATCTAGGGTTACATCCTTAGTCTTGATATATCTTGAGATTAGTTTGTTGTTGAATTTTGAGTTGCTATATATTATGCATTGAGATTTTTGAGTTAATTATTCATGCCTAATTTTCAGCATGAGCCCTATTATTTGAGTATTCATTAAGTTATTGATGAAAAGCTTTTTAACCGTAAAATTATCTTAAATTTATTTTCTAAGAAAGTAAAGAAGAATTTTTAAGCAAAGTTTAAAGAGACATTTTGAGTAAATCTTATGGGAATTACTGATTCCCAAATTTATCATTTTGACATTGAGAAAAAAGAAACTTTGATTTCTAAACGAGTAATGAATTCAGAGTTAATTTAGAGCAGTTACCTCTTTTAAGAGGATAGTTTGAACAATTATCTCAAACCAAAGAGAGAGTAATGTTTTTATACATTGAGCAAAAGTAAATATTATTGGGAGTAGTATTAAGAACTGATATGGGGGAGAGTTAACACAACTCGAAGCCCCCCATAAACCATGCCTTACCCACATGGATACAAGATCATACTTTTTAGATGAATCCTTAGAGCCTTCGGGCATAACTTAGTGGATCCATTTAGTTGAGGTGTACTATATCCCGACACGATATAGGAAAGTTCTGGCAGTGTGGACAAGACGATGTATCATCACGTAGCTCATAGTACAGCCTCAAGTTCACTCAACTTTCCTGCTATGCACCGGAGATGGTGTCTTATACGAGAAGTAGAATGAATTTGGTTGTGTCTAGGCTATCCTGTTTATCTAATAAGAATGAGAGAGAAACTATGTATATAGGGGACATCTACATATCTAGGCTTCTGATTCATGAACAACAGGTAGAGGGGGACAAGTTGAAAGACATAGAAGGGTTCCATAACTAGAGGGATATCACACCAAATCCAGAGCCTGGCCTGTAAAAGATCGGGAATAGGCATTGGTCATCTTTCCAGCAAAGGTCATCTAGAACTGCTCCATCATTAGCTAGTGCACCTGCACCAAGAAATAACAGTGATCATAGGAATGTGAGTTCTCAGGATTTCAGAGCTTTGTGTACTCAGTCTCAGGGTAGTATAGCACAAGGGTTTCAGTGCTCATTTTGTGCTAAGTGTAGGAGGACCCATCCAAAAGAATGTCGTGATGGCTCCAATGGCTTCTTCAAGTGTGGTCAGACGGGTCATTTTATGAGAGAATTCCCTAAGAATAGGCAGGGTAATGGGGGAAACAGAGCTCAATATTTTTCAGTGCCTCCATGAGACAAAGTTGCTCTGAGAGGAGCTACTTCAGGGACAGACAGAGGAGCAAAGCGCCTGTATGCTATGGCTAGTCGCTAGGATCAGGAGAACTCGCCAGATGTTTTCACTGGTGCACCTAAAGTATTTTCTATTGACGTGTATGTCTTACTTGATCCGAGTGCGAGTTTATATTTTGTGACTCTTTATGAAGCCATGAAATTCGATAAAATCCCCCGAGCAATTTCTTGAGCCCTTTAGTGTTTCCACACCTCTTGGCGAGTCTATTCTAGTAGAAGATGTCTATCGTGATTGTAACATCTGTGTCTATCACAAAGGCACCATGGCTGACTTAGTTGAGCCAGACATGGTGAATTTTGATGTTATTCTAGGTATGGACTGGGTTCATACTTGTTATGCCTCAGTCGATTGTTGTCCTCGAGTAGTCAAGTTTCATTTTCCAAATGATCTAGCTTTAGAGTGGATGAGTAGTTCAGCAATGCCTAAAGGTCATTTTATTTCATACCTTAAGGCTAGAAAGTTAGTTTCTAAGGGGTGCATCTATCACTTAGTCCGAGTTAATGACTCTAGTGTTAAGACCCCGGATATTCAGTCAATTCCAGTGATAAGTGAGTTTCCAGAGGTCTTTCCGGACGATCTTCCCGGATTCCCTCATGTGAGAGAAATAGACTTCGAAATAGATATCCTTCATAATACTCTACCCATTTCTATTCCGCCATATAGAATGGCTCCAGTTGAGTTAAAAGAATTGAAAGAGCAGTTAAGAGATCTTCTTGATAAGGGTTTCATCCAACCAAGTGTCTCACCTTGGAGCACTCCGGTCTTATTCGTGAGGAATAATGATGGTTCCCTTAGAATGTGTATCTATTACCATCAATTGAATAAGGTCACCATAAAAAATAAGTATTCCCTTCCGAGGATTGATGAACTTTTCGACCAACTTCAGGGTACCACTTATTTTTCTAAGATAGACCTCAGATCTGGCTATCATTAGTTGAAAGTGAGAGAAAGTGACATCCCTAAGACAACATTCAGGACCCGTTATGGTCATTATGAGTTCCTTGGTATGTCATTTGGTTTGACTAACGCTCCTACAACATTCATTGATATTATGAACAAAGTATATAAAAAGTATCAGAATATGTTTTTTATTGTATTTATCGGCGATATCCTGATCTACTCGAGGAATGAGGATGATCATGCCAATCATCTCAGAATTGTCCTCCAAATTCTCAAAGATCGAGAATTTTACGCTAATTTTTCTAAGTGTGAGTTCAGGCTTGTATCTGTGGCGTTCTTAAGCCATGTTGTATCTGGAAAAGTAATTCGAGTCGACACTCAGAAAATTGAGGCAATGCAGAATTGGCCCAGACCCAACTCTCCAACTAAAATAAGGAGTTTAGTGGGATTAGATGGTTACTACAAAAGGTTCGTCGAGGGGTTTTCTTCGACGTTGACTACGTGGACTCAGAAAACAACTAAGTTTCAATGGTCTGAAACTTGTGCGGAAAATTTTTAAGAATTGAAAACTCGGTTAACTACTGCTCTTGAGTTGACCCTACCAGATGGTACAAAAGGTTTTGTCATCTATTGTGATGCCTCCAGAGTCGGGCTTGGTTGTGAGTTGATATAGAAAGGTAACATTATAGCCTATGCCTCTAGGTAACTTAACATCCACGAGAGAAACTACCCGACTCATGATCTCTAGTTGGCAACAAAAGTTTTTGCTCTCAAGATATGGTGCCACTACCTCTATGGCGTTCATGTAGATGTGTTCATAGACCAAAAAAGTCTCCAATATGTTTTCTATCAAAAATAGCATAATATCAGACAAATGAGGTGGTTAGAGTTGCTCAAGGATAACGATATGAGTATCATTTATCATCCAAGTAAGGCTAATGTTGTTGCTGATGCTTTAAGCAGGTTGTCCATGGGGAATACTGCTCATGTTGAGGAAGGAAAGAACGAGCTGTCTAAGGAAGTTCATAGACTTGCATGTCTGGGAGTCCGTTTGTTAGATTCCAATGAAGGTGGAGTTGTTGTGATGAATAGGGCTGTAAATCATTAGTGTCAGAAGTGAAGGAGAAACAAGAAAAATACCCCCTCTTACTCGAACTAACGGGAAATGTTCATAAGCAGAAGGTGATGGCTTTTGAACAAGGTGGAGATGGTGTGTTGAGATATTAAGGTAGATTGTGTGTTCCAAAGGTTGATGAGCTCCAAGAGAGGATCATGGCAAAAGCTCATAGTTCCAGATATTCGATCCATCCAGATTCCACAATGATGTACCATGACTTGAGGGAAGTCTATTGGTGGAATTATCTGAAGAGGTACATTGCAAATTTTGTTGCTAAGTGCCCAAATTGCCAGCAAGTCTAGGTAGAACAACAAAAACCATGTGGTGCGGCATAGATCATAGCACTTCCGAAATGGAAGTGAGAAATGATTAATATGGACTTCATTACTGGCTTACCCCGATATCACAAACGACGTGATTCGATTTGGGTGATTGTAGATCGAATGACTAAATCAACCCATTTCTTTTCGGTAAAACCTACAAATTCAGCAGAAGATTATGCGAGTTTATACATTTGCGAGATAGTACAACTTAATGGATTCCCTTTGTCCATCATTTCAGATAGGGGTGTGCAATTCACCACTTAGTTTTTGAAGTCATTTAGAAAGGTTTGAGTTTGAAGGTAAACCTTAGCAATGTCTTTCATCCTCAGACAGATGGTCAAGCAGATCGCACTATTCAAATCTTATAAGATATGTTGAGATCATGTGTATTCGATTTCAAAGGGAATTAGGATGACCACTTACCTCATATAGAGTTTGCATACAATA
Source organism: Solanum acaule (assembly GCA_036250505.1). NCBI lineage: Eukaryota > Viridiplantae > Streptophyta > Magnoliopsida > Solanales > Solanaceae > Solanum > Solanum acaule. The sequence continues at coordinate 18,366 of JAJOOR010018597.1, forward strand.
ACAACTATAACTCAAGTATTCATATTGCTCTTTATAAGGCGCTTTATGGGTGAAGGTGTAGATCATCTATTGGCTGGTTTGAGGTTGGTGAAGCTATGTTGATAGGACCAGACATAATTATCAATCCATGGAGAACGTTAAAATTATCCAAGAGAGGTTGAAAAAAGTGCAGAGCCATCATAAATCTTATATAGATGTTAAGAGAAGTGATTTGGAATTTGAGGTTAATGATTGGGTCTATATGAAGGATTTGCCTATGAAAGGTGTTATGAGATTTGGTATGAAGGGAAAGCTCAGTCCCCAATACATTGGTCCTTATAGGATATCTAATAGAGTTGGCAATGTGGCTTATGAGTTGGAGCTACCGTCAGAGTTAGCTGCAATCCATCCGGTATTTCACAATTATATGCTAAAAAAGTGTTTGGGCGATCCTTCACTTATTGTGCCTACCGAGAATATTGGTAACAAGGAAAACCTATCTTATAAGGAGATTCCAATCCAGATTCTTGATCGTCAGGTTCGTAAGTTGAGAATCAAAGAGGTTGCATCAGTCAAAGTCTTGTGGAAAATATAGTTGGTTGAGGAGGCTACATGGTAGGCCGAAGAGGATATGAAGAAGAGATACCCCATCTATTTTCCTCCGAGTTGGTTCCAGTCCAAGGTATTAACCCTTCCTAAGGTACTCATTCAATTCAGTCCCTCCTTTATTGTTTTGAGTTCATGAGTTTTATATGTATTTTGCACTAATGTAGGTTGTTAAACATTTCCCTACCCTTT
>JAJOOR010018598.1:0-16600 GCA_036250505.1 Solanum acaule
AAAATCATCTTAAAATCATAAATAGAACTTCAATTCACCAATATAATGACTTTGAAAACATTTTACCCATGAACCCATACCTAGAATAGAAAATAGAAGTTTTGTTCTTTGAAGACTTTTGAAACCGTTTTTAATGGACTCCTTGAAGGAAAGATAATCAAGGATCAAGGGTCACCATACCTTTGTTAAGATTCCCCAAGAAAATTGATGAAGACACCACCTTCAAACCAAGCCCTAGCTCCAAGTTCTTGACCTTCTTAAATGGAGGATTGTAGAGAGGGAAATGTTTGAGAGGAGTTGGGTTCTTTTTAATTCTAATTGGAGTGACTTAAAATGGAAGAATTTGGTCTAGAAGGGTTTTATAATTGCTAGGAAAGGCATATAATAAAAAGGGCTCAACTTAGGAAAAGAAATAAGGACCCACTTAAAAGTTCCACTAAACCCGTCTAAGCTCGCCCTTTTTGACAGTGCTTCACTATTTTGGGCATAACTTTTTACTCCGAGATCGGAAAAGGGCAAACTCGGTGGCGTTGGAAAGAGGACTCAGATACCTTTAATTGGATAGGTAATGGTCCACCCAATTAGTTTTGAGCTAAAAGATATCATCATTTGAAGTTGACCCTAAAAGTTGTAACTTTAAAAATCTGCCCCTTGCTTGTCTGTTCCAGTGGGATTACTCAAAGGCTGGTCAACTGGGCAGTCCACTAGACTAACTCGCTAGCCTAGTCCCTTGTTTGCACCCTAGGATGCTACCTAGCTCCATTTAAGTTCTAAAACAGCATAAACATCAACCTAAGCTCCCACTAACCCAAACGTCAAGGCTCAAGTTCATTCTATCATTTTCCGAGTCGTTACAATGGTTCTACACAAAAGGGCTACAAGTTATATGATCTTGAGCATGAGAAATTCTTTGTTAGTAGGGATGTGGTGTTCAATGAAGCAGTGTTTCCTTTTCAGTACTCAGCCTTGGTTAATCCACATGATACAACATTATTCTTGGCATCACCTACCTATTCCTCTCATACTGAGGATGTAGATGCAGTCCAGCCTATTGCAATAACAAGTGAGGAAATTATACAAGTAGCTTCACCTCCTTCAGTTGTTCCTGATGATCATTTACATCCTTCTCCTGAGAGAAGGAGATCCCACAGGACAAGTAAACCACCCCTTTAGTAGAAAGATTTTGTTACTGCCTCTACAAGTAGATCAAACCATTGCATTTATCCTATCTCAGACAACATTGATTACAACTGCCTTTCCTTCACTTATCAATGTTACATTGCTAGTTCATCAGTTGAGACTGAACCTCAGTTTTATCATCAGGCTACTAATGGTTGTCGATGGGTACATGCTATGAAGGAAGAAATTCAAGCATTAGAAGAAAACAAAACTTGGGAGGCTGTTTCTTTGCCAAAAGGAAAGAAAGCAATTGGTTGTAAATGGGTTTATAAAATAAAATATAAAGCTAGTGGTGAGATAGAAAAAATCAAGGCTCGGCTAATAGTAAAGGGTTATAATCAGAAAGAAGACCTGGATTACTAGGAGACTTTTTCTCCTGTAGTGAAAATGGTTACATTGAGGACTGTTCTGACCTTGGCTGTTTCAAAGGGATGGGACATTCAACAGATGGATGTTTATAATGCTTTTTTACAAGGAGATCTAATTGAGAAAGTCTATATGCAATTGCCACAAGCATTTCAGCATGATAAGAAAGGGGATCCTAAAGTATGCAGGTTACTTAAGTCTCTATATGGGCTGAAGCAGGCTTCTCGATAGTGGAATGTGAAGCTCACTACTGCTTTACTTGCAGCTGGTTTTCAGCAGAGTCATCTTGATTATTCATTGATAATAAAGAGGACTGCAAATGGGATTGTGATTGTACTAATATATGTGGATGGTTTATTGATTACTGGAAGCAGTCCCCAACTTATAGATGATGCCAAACATGTACTTAAGGCAAACTTCAAAATTAAGGACTTGGGCACTTTGAGATATTTCTTGGGCATGGAATTTGCCAGAAATGCAGGTGGTATGCTAATGCATCAAAGCAAATATGCCCTTGAGCTCATTTTTTACTTGGGATTGGGAGGATCCAAACCATCTGCCACTCTTGTTGAGATGAATTTGAAGCTTACCACATATGAGTTTGATCTACGTTGGAAGTCCAGGTGCTGATTCTTTGTTAGTAGACCCTACTGAATACCAACGACTAGTTGGAAGGTTGTTATACCTTACCATAACTAGACCTGATATATCCTTTACAGTACAACATTTGAGCCAATTCATGCATGCTCCTAAGGCCTCTCATATGGAAGCAGATGTTCGAGTGGTGAAGTATGTAAAACAAGCTCCAGGTCTAGGCCTTTATATGGATGTTCAGACAATAGATACACTTTAAGCATACTGTGATGCTGATTGGGGCTCCTGCATTAACACTGGGAAATCCATTACTGGTTATATGATTAAATTTGGAAATGCTTTGTTATCCTGGAAGTCTAAGAAACAGCCTACCATTTCCAGAAGCTCTGCAGAGGCATATTATAGGAGCCTAGTCTCCAGTGTCGCTGAGATAGTTTGGTTAACTGGTTTATTCAAGGAGCTGGATATGCCATTGTCTTTACATGTTTCATTATATTGTGATAGTAAACCTGCAATTCAGATCGCAGCTAATCCTGTATTCCACGAAAGGATTGAACACATCGACATTGACTGTCACTTCATTCGAGAAAAGGTTCAAGCTGGACTTGTGATGATTCAATATTTGCCCACACAAGAACAACCTGCCGATATCCTCACTAAAGGACTAAGTTCTGCACAACATTCTTATCTTGTTTCCAAGCTAGGCTTGAAGAATATCTTCATACCACCTAGCTTTAAGGAGGGTATTGAGGACTACGACTATGATAAACTAGTTGCAACTAGTTGAGCTGAGCTGGCACACGAGTTAGTTAGAGTCTGTTAGAAGATATTTTATGTAACTAACCATAGTTAGTAGATTGTTAGAGATTATTAGCGAGTGGAATCTTTTGTATATAAAAGGTCCTAGCCTTATTCATTTGTAGTTAGACAATGCAATTCACAGATGATATCCAATGCAAGTTCTCTGAAGAAGATGAAGTCTCTGTTTTCTTAACTACTTCCATTTACAATTTTCACCATTGATAGTGTATTGATTCAACAATTTAACACTTTTCTTACTCTGATTATATATTATGTGAGCTCTTCACTAAATTTTCTTAATTTGTCATTGTTCGTCAAACTAATTCTGTTAATATTTCAGGGCACTCTGACAGTTATCAGGGAGTGGTTTAGAGACTATAAGATTCTGGATGGAAAGCCTGCAAACAAGTTTGGACTTGGGAACAAGCCAGATAACAAGGTATCTTGCAGGACGTTATTATGTTGATTGCTTCATACCGAGAAACTATTGGACATATTTGCTTAAGAATTTTTTGAAGATGCTCGTTCCGTTCATCTATTACTCCCTCCGTCCCATTTTAATTGTTGCTTTAACTCTTTTCACACCCATTAAGGAAAAAAATACAAGATATAGTTACTAAGTTACCCCTATTTTATACTCCCTCCGTCCAAAATTAACAGTCATTTATTTTAGCTCAAAAAGATTGTCCCAAAATAATTATGACTTTAGGAATTTAAGATTAAAGTTGACAACTATTTTCAACTATATCTTTAATATTAAAGAAGTACTCCCTCCTTCCCAAATTGAAATCACTTTAGCTCAAAATATTGTTCCGAAATAACTGTTACTTTAGGTATTCAAGAATAAAGAGAGTTGTTTTCAACTAAACCTTAATATTAAAGAGGTAGTTCTTTGTAATGTTGTTTAATTCTCAAAAAGCTTGTTATAGTGACATGTGACAACCATTGGAGAGCTAACACCATTAATCTTATGTGTTATCATCATTTCTGTAATATTCAACTTCTCATTTCATATAATCTCTTCTAGTAGGGTCTTCAACAAAGTATACTCAAGTTTTTAAGATAAAAAAATCAATCTACATTTACTCCCTCATCCCATTAACTGTCGATGTAACTTTTTTCACCACCCATTAAGTAAACAATAAACAAAAGGTATAATTTATTAAGTTACCCCTGTATTATAATAGTAAATTAATAGTTCCCTCTTAAAAAGTTGAGTATATTTTATTGAGTATATTCCCTGAAGAAGTCTCTTTATATAAGATAAAGAGTTGAATATAGAAGAAATAATAATTTGAATATATGGTGTGAACAGTGTTAACTTTCCATTTGTTGTTAACATTCCAATATTTGACTATTAAATAATTCCTGAGAATTGAGTAGTATAAAAAGAACTCTTTCTTCAATATTAAGGGTATGTTTGGAAATAATTGTCAATTTTAGTCTTGAATTCCTAATTTGAAATAATTCTTTTGAGCTAGAATGACTGTCAATTTAGGACGAAGAGATTATTAAATAGAGGTTATATTAATAAACTATACTTTGTATTTATTGTTTTCTTAATGAGAGAGAAAGAGCTAAATGACAGTTAAAATAGGGACTGAGGGAATAATTCTTTTTAATATTGCTCAATTCTTAAAAAACATTTGATAGACTATTAGTCACATATTTAAATGATGACAATCATTAGAGAGTTGATATCTTTTTTTTGGTTGAAATAGAGAGTTAATATCGTTTACCCTATATGCAGTCATTATTTCTTTAATATTCAATTCCTTAATTATCTCATATAAATAGTTTCTTCTAGTAAAGATCTTTAACAATATATATATATATAAATAGTTTCTTCTAGTAAAGATCTTTAACAATATATAGTCAAGTATTTAAGAGGAAAAAATCAATTTATTTTCATTAAACAAGGGTAACTTAATAAATTATACCTTTTATTATTTTCTTGATAGGCGTGATAAAAGCAAAAGCAATTGTTAAAATGGGACGAGGGAATAAAAGTAGATTGAATTTTTCCTCATAAATATGTGTATATTTTGTTGAAGATCTTTACTAGAAGAGACGTTATATGAGATAAAGAGTTACATATTGAAGAAATAATGATTACATATAGTGTGAGCGGTGTTAGCTTTCCAATGGTTGTGACCATTTCAATATTTAACTACTAATTATTTTCTAAGAATGGAGCAATATTAAAAAGAACTACTTCAATATTAAGGGTATAGGAAACAACGGTCAACTTCAGTCTTGAATTCACTTTATTTGAGCTAAAGTGACTGTAAATTTTGATATAGAGAGTAATATCTTGAGACTTTATGCATTGGAAGAGACCAATCTTAAATTTTCAATGGTGATGCCTATTTGTGCTTAACAACATTTTGACATCCACATCTGGGGTCGTTTTTGAGTTATTACATATGAAGATAAATTCTTTCCGTCGCCGTCTTGTAGTGATTTGTTATATAACGATAATATATTGAATTCTTGTTATGTTACAACAATAATATACCCAATGTAATTCAACGAGTGGGATCTGGAAAGGGTGATGTCTATGCAGACCTGACCCTACCTTGTGAAGGTAGAGAGGTTGTTTCGGATAGACTCTCGGCTCAAGTAAAGCAAATTAAAGCAAGTTTGAAAAGGAAATAAAGTAGTGAAGAAGCCATTTTGAAACATAATGAAGAAAATAATAGTAACAACAAAAAATAATACGATAACATAAGCAAAGGAAACAACATGTGGTAGTGCAATCGAAGAATAACATAGGAGAGTAATAATAATAATGTAAGAATTATTAATTATTTCTTACTTATGACCCAAATTTACTTGTGACCCAAGTAATACCATAAATAATATTTAATACTCCCTTTGTCCCTAATTACTTGTCCACTTTTCCTTTTATAGTTTTCCCTAATTACTTGTCCATTTTGATAAATCAAGAAAGGACAATTTTTTTTACCTATTATATCCTCAATTAAATTATTAATTACTTTGAAAAATGTAGAATTTTTCATCCACTTCATAATTAATAGGGGGTAAAATGGTAAACTCACTATGTCATTAATTATTTTCTTAATAAGTGTGTCAATTCAAAAGTGGACAAGTAATTAGGGACAGAGGGAGTAAAGAATAAATCTCGTCCGTACATTGGTTACTTGATGGACGTACCAGATTAAGTCTTAACCTCTATAAATTGGTCCTCCCTCCACCTATTAGGGTTACCACATATTCTGTACATTAATTCCATCGCTGACGGTTGTGGTAACATAAAGTTAGGGCAAGGAGGTAGAAACCAATTTACGACTAATGCTTCCGCTTCTCTTTGTGATGATGTCTTCCGCATCAGGTATTTGCCCTTAACAATCTCTATGTAAGATTATCGTGTTCAAGATCCTGAAAGTATTTAATCTTACATGTGGCATCCGAGCATTCACATGCACAAAATTTTATGATATTATTTATGCATTTGTATTAATATAGTTTGTTAGTCACCAAAATGTCCTAACTAGAGAAATTAACGTCTACACATATAATATTTATGATCACTTGACATATGTGGATTAATACAATTCATTATTTATTGGCATATTCGGTATTCCAAAGAGAGGCTGGGTATGGTTTTTCAACCTGGTGCATGTATTATGTTTCTATAGTTTGTTAGTCACCAAAGTGACCAAACTAAAATGTATAAAATAATTGGCATGCACAAAATTTTATGATATAATGTATGCTTTTGTATTTATATAGTTTGTTAGTCACCAAAGTGGCCAAACTAGAGAAATTAGCGTCTACACATATAATATTTATGATCACTTGATGCATGTATTATGTTTCTATTTTGTTAGTCATCAAAGTGGCCAAATTAAAATGTTTAAAATTATTCACATGCACAAAATTTTATGAGATTATGTATGCATTTGTATTTATATAGCTTGTTAATCACCAACGTGGCCAAACTAGTATGGTTAAGGAAAAAAAATATGCACTCATAAAATTGTCATTTATCTATGAAGGTTAATTAAATGCCTATATTGAAAAATAAATAGATAAATTGACTTTCACTATTGCTGGAACTTAAGAATATACCCAAAGGTGAATCTATCATTCTACGAATAGTGAAAATTATGAGGTAAATTAATATTTTAGTCAAAAATATATTGTATATCCAAAGATGTCGTATATGTTTGATAAAAATTATTCAATTATCTATTAAAGATAAAAATGGCATTTAAATTATGATAATGTGTTGTAGTATCTACCCAAAGGAGAATTACGATATATTTTTATCGTTTTACTGAATTCACATTATTTTCTGATTTGTGAGCATGTATATCTATTTTGCAGTTGTTCCTCTTCATTCGCATGCTTCGTCTATTACTGTGTTCAATGGATTGAATTTCTCTGAATGGCATGAACAAGTCCAGTTCCACTTAGGTGTGATGGATCTTGACTTGGCTCTGCTGAATGACAAACCTACTGCCATTACTGATAAGAGCAGTGAGGATGAGAAGTCTTTTCATATATCATGAGAGTGCTCTAACAGATTGAGTCTTATGGTCATATGAATGACTGTTGCTAACAACATTAAGAGTACTATTCCACAAACAAAAAGTGTCAGGGAATACCTGAAGTTTGTGGAAGAACATTTTCGTTCTGCTGATAAGTCTTTCGCTGATACACTAATGGTTGAACTCACTACCATGAAGTTTGATGGTCGTGTAGTATGCAAAATCATATCATCGAGATGACCAATATTGCAGCAAGACTTTGGACATTGGGGATGAATGTGGATTACACCTTCTTGGTTCAGTTTATTCTGAACTCATTGCCTCTTGAGTATGGACCATTTCAAATTAACTATAACACTATTAAGGATAAGTGGGATGTTAGTGAATTGTCCAGTATGCTCAAGAGGAGTCAAGACTTAAGAAACAAGGAGGTCATTCCATTCCATTAACCTCATGGGTCAAGGAGCTGGTAAAGGACTTAAAGTGAAGGCCAAAAAGTTTAAGAAAAAGAAAGCACCTGCTAAAGTTCCACAGGATGCTCATAAGGAACTTAAGGCCGATGTGTGTCGTTTCTGTAGAAAGGAAGGACACTGTCGCTAAATGTAAGTTCTACTTATTTGTGGCATAAACATTTGGGTCATGTATCCAAAGAATGATTAAAAAAAAGATTAATAAAGAATGAGATTCTTCCGAATTTGAATTTTGCTGATCTTGATATATGTTTGGATTGCATTAAAGGAAAGCAAACCAAACATACCAAGAAATGTGCCACAATGAGCACTCAGCTTCTTGAAATTATACACACTGATATTTGCGGACCCTTTGATGTTCCATTTTTTGGTGGAGAAAAATATTTTATCACATTTATCAATGATTTTTCACGTTATGGATTTATCTATTTGTTGAAACAAAAATCTCAAACAGCGGGTGCTCTCAAAGTGTACGTTAATGAGGTTGAAAGACAATTAAATAGAAAAGTGAAAATCATTAGGTCAGATAGAGGAGGTGAATATTATGGAAAGTATAATGAATTAGGACAATGTCCAGGTCCATTTGCAAAATTCCTTGAAGAACATGGCATATGTGCACAGTATACTATGACAGGAACACCTCAACAAAATGGTGTTGCAGAAAGGCGTAATCAAACACTTATGGATATGGTTAGGAGTACGATGAGTAATTCCTCATTACCCAAATAATTGTGGATGTATGCTCTTAAAACCGTTGTATATTAATTGAACATGATTCCTAGTACGGCAGTTCCAAAGACCCCTTTTAAACTATGGACTGGAAGGAAGCCTAGTTTAAGACACCTACATGTTTGAGGTTGTCAAGCAGAAACTAGAGTTTATAATCCACATGAAAATAAATTAGATTCTCGAGCAGTAAGTGGTTACCTTATTGGTTATCCAGAGAAATCTAAAGGGTATAGGTTCTATTGTCTAAATCATAGTTCGAGAATTGTTGAAACTGGTAATGCAAAATTCATTGAGAATGGTGAAGTTAGTGGGAGTGTTGAATGACAAAGTGTGGAAATTAATAAGGTAAGGGTAAATATTCCAATGCCCATGAATGTACCTACTTCCACACAAATAACAAACGTTGTTCCTCTTGTTGAAGAACACTTAAACAATGTTGAACAACATTTGGGTGAAACACTTCAAGAAGGAACTAACTCACAAGTATTTGACACAAATGAACCACAAACAGTGCCATTAAGAAAATCTCAAAGAGAAAGAAAATCGGTCATTTCAGATGATTATGTGATTTATTTGCAAGAGTCAGATTTTGAGATTGGAATTAATAAAGATCCGATTTCATTTTCACAGGCTATAGAAAGCACCGAGTCTGATAAATGGATTGATTTCATGAATGAAGAGTTAAAATCCATGGAATACAACAAAGTCTAGGATCTCGTTCAATTACTATAAAGTTCTACAAGAATCGGGTGTAAATGGGTCTTCAAGACCAAACACGATTCAAATGGTAATATTGAACGATATAAAGCCAGACTTGTTACCAAGGGATACACTCAAAAATGAGGCATTGATTATAAAGAGACGTTTTCACCGGTCTCAAAGAAAGGCTCATTAAGAATTGTTTTGGCTTTGGTAGCTCATTATGATTTTGAGTTACATCAAATGGATGTGAAAACTGCCTTTCTTAATGAAGACCTCGCATGAGGATGTTTATATGGACCAACCATAGGGTTTCAAAATTAAAGAAAAAGATCAAATGATATGTAAGCTAAAGAAGTCAATATATGGACTCAAACAAGCCTCACGACAATGGTATATAAAGTTTAATGATACCATAACATATTTTGGATCTAAGGAGATTGTCATTGATCGGTGCATATACCAAAAGATCAGTGGGAGTAACTTTATATTTTTAGTCCTTTATGTTGATGACTTTTTACTTGCTGCTAATGATTTAGGCATATTGTGTGAGACGAAAGACTTTCTCTCTATGAACTTTGAAATGAAAGATATGGGTGAGGCATCCTATGTGATAGGGATAGAAATATTCTGTGATAGATCACAAGGATTAGACTGTCGTCTCTAAGGGCTTTATCGAAAGAGTTCTAGAGAGATTTAACATGAACAATTGTTCAACAGGAATAGTTCCTATTCGAAAAGGGGACAAATTTAATCTCATGCAATGCCTAAAGAACGATGTAGAACGAAAAGATATGAAAACAATTCCTTAATCTTCTATTGTTGGAAGTTTGATGTATGTTCAAACTTGCACAAGACCGGATATTAATTTTGCGGTCAAAATGTTATGAAGATATCAAAGTAACCATGGAATTGATAATTAGAAAGCTGCAAACAAAGTTTATGGCATGTTATGAAGCCACAATTCATGCATTATGGCTGCAAAACTTTATTTCAGGATTTGGGGTTGTCCACACCATTATCAAGTTGCTGAAAATTTATTGTGATAATACTGCAACAGTATTCTTCTCCAAGAACAATAAGTACTCCACATGTGCCAAACATATGGAATTAAAGTACTTTACTGTCAAGGAAGAAGTTCAGAAACAAAGAGTGTTACTTGAGAATATTAGAATTCATCTCATGATTGCAGATCCATTAACAAAAGGCTTACAATTACCAAAGACATTTAAAGAACATGTTCAAAGAATGGGTCTTAGTTGTACTTATGATTGATACATTTATGATGTTTTTACACTCTGAGCTCAATTATGTGTTTCTGATATACATTAATGAATATCTTGTTTCTCATAATGGTGTACACATTATTGTTTTGAGATATCACGAGACATTATTATGGACCGTAATGGTATATGTTTTTTATGAACCTAGTATGATAAGTTGCTAATGTAGTAGTATGTGGAAGGAAGTATGTAGCTTAAAATTTATGTACAACCGCCATAACTCGCATTAGTAGTTTGTTATATTGTGGTATGTATGATGGACATTATAGAAGAGATTTATTGTATGCGCAACTAATGTTTATGAATTATTGATGTTATATATGGTCACTGGGCCAAGTGGGAGAATGTAAGAAATATTAATTATTTCTTACTTATGGCCTAAGTTTACTTGCAACCCAAGTAATACCATAAATAATATTTAATAAAGAATAGATCTCGTCCGTACATTGGTTACTTGATGGACATACCAGATTAAGTCTTAACCTCAATAAATTGGTCCTCCCTCCACCTATTAGGATTACCACATATTATGTACATTAATTTCATCGCTGACAGTTGTGGTAACATAAAGTTAGGGCAAGGAGGTAGAAACCAATTTACGACTAACGCTTTCGCTTCTCTGTGATGATGTCTTCCACATCAGATATGTGCCCCTAACAATCTCTACATAAGATTATCGTGTTCAAGATCCTGAAAGTATTTAATCTTACAAATAACACTTATGTTGATTTAACTATTTAACACATAATGGCATGAATGTGTAGAATACTAATATTTAGTATTTAGCAACTGATGAGAAGAAAAAAAAGAATGGTAGTACTTCTGTAGACAGTTATCCCAACCCCTCTCCCCAGGCCCCACAAAGAAGAACGAAAAGGATGGGATATTATAAATATTTCTCCAGCTAGACAAACTATGTTGATTGGCTTTGCATAGTTAGAAAATCCTATCCTCCTTGGCTGTGCATGACACAACTAATTATCTAATTCATCTGCAATTACAGGATTATGCACTTAAGGTTATTATGGAAACCAACGAGTCTTGGGCAAAGCTTGTTAAGAGATCCATTCTTGCTGGTGATCTTTCACTTGTATAGCTGCCAATTGATAAAGCTTGAACAACTAGTTTTGTTGCTTGTTAACTGAAGTGGTAGCAATTATTTCTCTGTCCTCATGTGTGACATGTAAATGAGTTCACATTCTTTAAGTTTATTCAGCACAAGAAGATGTTTTTTCATCCTTATTTTCTGCATGGAAATGAATTTTAAAGCTTTCTGAGTAGAAAAAAAATTAAATATATTTGAATTGATCTTTGTTCTTCAATTGCATTAACCAATTATGAATGCATCTTAGTCACAAAGTTAACAGAGGATTTGCAAGCTTCCAAAATCTTGCATGAGATTCATCCACCATGATCTCTGGCTTTATCTTTTCTGAAGCTGGAAGATGCATTTGTTACTTGAAATACACTAATGATTATTGAGAAAGAAGGAGTTACTTGATTCTGCTGACTAGTTGGTTAATTAGCTAACAGTCTGACTAGTTGGTTAATTAGCTAACAGTCTGAGTAGATAATTGTTAGGTGCATTTAGGTGTAACTAATTCTATTAAGTAAATGACAGCTATACATATGTGATAGGTTGTTCAAGTAGTTAGTTAAATTATAGCTCAACTATATATGTATGTGCCCTTGTGCACTGTTACATTCATTATTTAGATAATAAAATTTTCTCCCAACTCTCTTCTTCTCTAATCAGAATGTTTCATCAGATTGAGAATTTCTCATGGTATCAGAGCCGCAAATCATTGTTTGATTCATCTATTGATCGTCGGCACTCGATTCACTACGTTTATCTGATTCTCTATTTTCTTTTCTTTTTTTGCGATCTGATTTTCTAAAGAAATGGTGAGCATAGATGCAATCGATGATGTTGAGAAAAATTGCAATCATTCAATGTATCTTCTTCAGTCTGATTCTCCAGGATCCTTGTTGACAATAGTTCATCTCACGGGTGTGGAGAATTACTTGTTATGGAACCGATCAATGCTCCTAACTCTCCGAGCCAAGAGCAAGGTAGGATTTGTTTTTGGAACCTGTAAAAAGAGTGACTATGTTGCTGCTTTGGGAGAACAATGGGAAAAGTACAATGCCTTCGTTCTCTCATGGATTTTGAACTCAGTTTCAAAAGAATTGATGAGTGGGATCATCTACGCATATGATGCCACAACAGTGTGGGCAGATCTGAAAGAGAGGTTCAACAAAGTGGATGGATCACGAGGCTATCAACTTCATCGCGAGATCTGCACCATCACACAAGGTACCTCATCTGTATTTGCTTATTTCACTCGATTGTGACTTCTTTGGGACGAATTTGATGCTCTAGTAGCCCCTCCTTCCTGTGGTTATGAAAAATCAGTAGTATATGCTAGTCATTTGCAATACATAAAACTGTTTGCTTTTTTTATGGGACTGAATGAGTCATATAGCCAGGCTCGTAGTCAAATACTAATGATGATCCGATTGCCTTCTGTGAACAAAGCTTACTCAATGGTGATCTCTCAGGAGGAGACTTAGGTATCCCTACAACCCTATATGCTGGTAAGGACATAAGTGCATCTAATTCTCAATATTTTGCTGGTAGTAGTTCATTTTCTGGGGTGATATTGGTGCTTTTACTTCTACTACATTGTATGTTGGTCGAGGTAATAATCAACAGTCATTATACAAGCCAAAAAAGGATTACAACTTACAATGTCAAGTCTTCAAGATAAAAGGCCACACTAAAAAGACATGTTATTGAGTCATTGGGTACCCACCTGACTACAAATTTAAGAAGAAGTTAGGTCCACCTGCAAGGTATGGTAATAATGTAAATGGTAATAGGATGGCACTTGTAAATGCAGTTGAGGATAATGGACTTGGACCAGCAGTTCTTGTATTCACCCAAGAGCCATATGGTCAAATCCTCATGCTATTGAACAAGGAAAATACTAATATTCCAACAGTTAACCAAGCAGGTACAAATACTTTTTTTTTCTATAGGGACTAAGATAAAATATTGGGTAGTGGACTTTGGTGCAACTAAGCATGCTACTGCATCTCTAGATGAACTGTTTGATATAATTGCTTTAGAGCAAGATGATCACTTACAAGTACAATTGCCTAATGGTACTACCACCTCAATATCTCATACTGCAGTTACAATTGGGGTAATGGTGATGTGTTAACTAATGTTCTAGTAGTCCTTGATTTCCACTATGATTTGCTTTCAATTTCTCAGTTAACCAGACAACTTCATTGCTCAGTAAGTTTTTTCCCTGAGTTTTATGTTTTCTAGGACCTCTCAACTTGGAGGGTCAAGGGAATTGGTAAGGAAACTGGAGGTCTTTACTTTCTGTTGAATAAATGTGTTGGAGATGGAAGTCAATTAAATAAAGTTATGGTTGCTAAGGTTGAAGTTGTTAAAGCACAGTTGATGCATTTCAAAACCACTAAGGATGAGACTCTGCTATGGCATGGAAGACTTGGTCATCCCTCTTTTTCCACTTTGAGAAAACTGGTCCCTACAACAGATAACCATCCAGATGATTGTCTAGTATGCCCTTTAGCTAAGCAAACAAGACTCTCATTTCATGTATCATCTACTAGAAGTAGTTCTATATTTGACTTACTCCATATTGATGTTTGGGGTCCATATAGAGTCAGTACTCATGCTGGTTATAGGTACTTTTTGACTATTGTTGATGATTGTTCAAGAATTACATGGATGTACTTGCTTAGATTGAAATATGATGTTCTAACAATTTTGAAGTTTTTCTTCCAAATGGTTAAAACTCAGTTTAATCATTGTGTAAAGATTGTTAGATCAGATAATAGAGGTGAATTTTTCAATATTGAATGCAATACATTGTTTGAGTCCTTAGGCATTATCCATCATAGCAGTTGTCCCCACACTCCACAACAAAATAGAGTGGTGGAAAGAAAACATAGGCATGTATTGGAGTTGGCAAGAGCCATCAGATTTCAAGGTGGCATACCTATCAAGTTTTGGGGAGAATATGTCTTGGATGTTGTATACCTGATTAACAGACTACCTACCCCTACATTAAATGGCAAGTCACATTATGAGATTTTTTACAAGAAAAAACCCAGCATAGATCATCTCAGGACCATTGGTTGCTTGTGCTTTGCTACCACACTTGTGAGGAAAGATAAGTTCTCTGCTAGGGTTAGTGCTTGTATTTTTCTGGGATATTCACTCACTCAAAAGGGTTATCTTCTCTACAATGTTATTGAAAAGAGGTTTATTATTAGTAGGGATGTGGTATTCAAGAAATCAGTATTTCCATTCAAGCACTTGCCTGATATCTTACCATAGTCATTGTTCCCTAACACCTCTCAGTTCACTAAGTTAGAGTTGATACCTCCTACAGAGGTTATAGTTGATCCTGAACCTGACAGGGAAGTTCACAACACCACAGGGATGCCTACAGTGGTAGAGGATGGTAGTGACAATGAAAGGACACAAAACAATGTTGAAGAACATGCAGTCATGCCCCATGTTATGCCTTCTGTTACAAGGAAATCAAGTAGAGTTGTAATCAAGATAGCTTGGCATCAAGATTATGTGACTGCCACTAAGAAGACATTTCAGCAGCCTCACTCCTTATCTAACTTTATCTCTTACCAAAGCATATCTTCTAAGTACAAATCTTGTTTAAGTAAGTTTTCAGCTGTTACTGAGCCTAAGTCCTATGAAGAAGCAATATAGGATGACAAGTGGATAGATGCAATGCAACAAAAGCTTCAAGCCTTTGAAGATAATGGCACTTGGAACCTGGTTCCTTGGCCACAAGGAAAGCCTGTAATAGGGTGAAAATGGGTTTTCAAGATTAAACACAAAATGATGGTGAAGTAGAAAGGTACAAGGCCAAATTAGTGGCTAAAGGCTATAGCCAAACTGCTGGAATAGACTACCAGGACACTTTTTCTCCAGTAGTGAAGATGGTGACAGTGAGAACTGTTATTGCATTGGTTTCTACAGAAAATTGGTGTTTATACCAAATGGATGTCTACAACGCCTTCCTCCAAGGTGATCTTTTAGAAGAAGTGTTCATGGAATTGCCTAAAGGGTTATCAGTAGCATGAGTTCACACATAACCTATGGTTTACAGACTTGTGAAATCCCTTTATGGGCTCAAGCAAGCTTCAAGGCAATGGAATTTCAAACTCACAGAGGCTTTATTGCAATCTGGATATAGTCAAAGTCATTTAGACTACTCTTTATTCACTAAGAGGCAAGGTACTAGTTTAGTTATCATTTTGGTTTATGTGGATGACCTTCTTATCACTGGAAACAATGCAAAACTTATTTAGGAAACAAAACATGTACTGCACAAATGGTTCAAGATTAAAGACCTTGGAGAATTGAAATTCTTTTTAGGCATTGAGTTTAACAGATCCAAAATGGGTATCCTTATGAGCCAGAGAAAATATGCTTTGGAGCTTTTGGCTAAAGCTAGTGTGACTATCGAAAAACCAGCTATTACATCTCTAGAGTGCAACATTAAACTCACTATAGCCTCTGCAGAAAGCTGTGGTGAGGAGGAGTTGTTTCATGATATTTCTCAGCATCAAAGGATAATTGGCAAACTATTGTATTTGACTATGACTAGGCCTGATTTTGCCTACATAGTACAAACTCTGAGTCAGTTCCTTCAAAGACCTAAGGTCCATGAAACGACCCCAAAAAAAAAAAAAAAGCCCAAAAATGTGCTTCGGAAACACCTATAATTGTATTTTCCATATATCTCAAAATCTGTGCATGATTTCGGAAATTCGACTTCATATTCTTATTCAGGGGGTCAAATTGAGTGGGAAATGGGTCTAACCCGAATTTTAGAGCAACCGTATCAAAATTCGAAAATCGCAAAAAATGCAATTTGGAGGGTCAACTTTAAAG
>JAJOOR010018599.1:0-15062 GCA_036250505.1 Solanum acaule
TATGAATAGATGTTTGCTTTTGCTAATATTTGTTGATCTTTGTCACAAGGCAGTCTTACATCAGTGGGCTACTAGGATTTCTTACTAGCAGGGCAGAAAAATTAGGATTAAGCTTCATTACCTCCATTTCATAACAGTATTTATTCAAAAATATTTGACGTTTCAAAAAAAAAACAAAAGTACTTTTCTCCAAGACACTATTACTACTTCAATCAGTTGAGGTTTACTAATTAAGACACGTAAGAGAGAAATGATAATTTAGATAACTACTACCTCCGTCGCAAAATAAGTGTTATTTTAGCTCATTTTTAATTCATTACAAGGTGTAGTTCACTAAAATTCCCTTTTTATTAGATGTTATTTTGAGAATTGAGCACTATTAAGATGTAGTTCTTTAATGTAAGGGTGTAGTTGGAAACAATTATGTGTCTTGAATTTCTAAAACGATACTTATTTTGAGATTATTATTTTTACTGAAGCGACACTTATTTTGGAATGGAAAGGAGTATTTACTAACATCTGTCTGGGTGGAAAATAAAAAAAAATACTCTACTACATAGTTTTGGTGAGCCAAATTACATTGCTTGGTATGGTAGAATAATATTTCAGTGATGGTACCTCAGAATTCAAATTCACCCATCAATTACAGGAGCACTAGAAAATAGAAATAGTTAATGCTTTATGTTTATAGTGGAGACATTATTAATAAATAAGATCGTCCTTTGTCATCTACAATCTTAGCTTCTGTTGCTGCCAATCTCCCGTAACTCACGTTTTTTTGCCTCCCTAACAGTAGTGCCTGTTCTCTGCTCTGCAAATATTTCAACTTCATTACTGAAAAAACTTTAAACTGCAAGTGTTTCTCCAAAACTATTCCAACAATCTTATTAAATTGAGCCTAAGGCCATAGATACAGGCATGAAAAAAAAAAGGATTGATAGTAACACTTTCTTGTGGATAACACTCCCCAACTTTTCATTGAGAATTTGAGTGGTACCCAACCAATCCATATCCTTGGGTATCTGTTCCAACTTCCAACCAGTACCTTTTTGTCAAGTCTTTTACTCCTACAAGAAACCATCAATATTTGCCATGTGCCTCCAATTCAATGAGCTGGGTGTCATCCCACTGCCACTTCTGCCATCTGCATTTTGCATTTAATTAGACGCTTTAGTGCACATTTGTTTAGGGTTTCTCTAATCTCCAACGTCTTTATCCAAAATTTGATTAATAATTGTTTAATGAGGAATCATTAGTGCTCTAACGTTCACTGAGAGAGGTGTCCTTTGTTTGACTGACAGGGTTGCAACCCTAGAGATTATGTATCCCACTATTTGACTAAACCCAGCTCCAAATTAACAAAGACACTATCTATTTCTCTTTAAATTTTAAAAATAGTCTGAATGAATTAGGTTCAAATAAAGAGGCCATTTTAATTGCTTTGTGAATTAGAGATTTGTTGGTTGACTGAGCTAGGATCTAGTAGTGGCATGTGGGCAAACAAAGTCGACCTATGTCACTACTGGTGTAGTACTTAAGTTTGGATATGAAGTTGAGTTTTTTGCAAGGTTGGAATTTTTATTTTTAGCTTGTTTGGCCAAGTTAGCAAGGTGAGAAAGTCAGTTTTTGAGAGAAAATTAATGTTTCTTGAGACTAGCAAAAACTTTTTTAGAAGCTAAGAAAAGTAGTTTTTCCCAAAAAATATTTTTTAAGGGTAAGAAAGTTTAGTCAAATACTACACTTTTAATTGTCATAGTTTCTTTTTTTGAGTCAAATTTTAAGAACTTTGAGTAATATTTTATGATATATTTTTTCATCATATTGACATGTCAAAAATTGCAATTTATAGTACTTTTTGTATAGTTTTTGAATATATAAATATTTTGCTTTAAATATCAAATTAATGTAATCTAATTAGTCAAATTGACTTTTGAAAGTCGCAACATGACAATTAAAAGTGGATGAAAGGAGTATAAATTATTGATCAAACATATTTTTAAAATTTATTGGACAAAAACAAATCGTTCTCAACAAAGGTATTTTCTAAAAAAATAAGTTAAATTTAGAAGCTAGGTGATAACTATAACCTCAGGAAATTTATCCTTATCTGATAGTAGTATATAAATTATCCAGAAACTTTAATTTATTTCATTGTAGTGATCATCTGATAGTGTAGAGAGGTGGGATGAAACATTTCGTTTTGAATTATAGAAAGAGGGTGACGTAAGGTGGGGGAAGCAAGAAATCTTAAAATGATACGGTATGCATTTTTTAAGTCTAAAACCCTTCCCAGGAAAATGGACCTAGAACCTAGGAGACGGCCAAGGGAGAACTTTGGTTTTCGTAGGACACAAATTGTTATTTAGGATGTCACGTAGGATGTATATATTTATTTATTTGATTTTATACAAGTTTTATGTGTATATATTTGTACATAAATTGGAGGACATAAATATGAGATGCGGTCAAATTAAATGATTTATTTATGTAATTTGTAAAATAAACATATGAGATCCTTGTAAACATAATATTTTATTCAAATGTGAGATTATTTCCTGCGGGGAAAATCTATAGTCAATTGAAGTTATATGTTTGGTAAAACTCAATTATTTTGGTAAATTCTATATATGTGTAAATAATATATACGACATTCAATAATGGAAAATCATTGTGATTTTCAAAATTAATAAATATCAAATTCTAATCCGGTTTTAATTTGGTGGAAGAAGGAGATCGAGGTGGGGTCAAGTGGGGAGGATTGGGGGATTGGGGGGAGTTGAAAAGGTACTTGGTATTAATATGTATCAGCTACTTCATTATACTGACACCTGGTAGTGCAGTTCATAAATATTTTTGTTAAAATGTAGTTAGGTTGGCTATAGATTTGTTTAAGTATACATTGAAGCCTCAATTAAATTTGGATCCCTCACTATAGGGCTCAGTCAAAGTGATGATTCCAATAAGATTTTCTCCATATTCATAACTTAAACTCGAGACCTCTAGTTAAGAGTGAAGCAGTCTTACCACTATATCACAATCTTATCTTAATTAGGTTGGCTATAATTATGCGTTTGTGTTGAATGCTAATTCCCTCTTTTGAATTTGTCTTCATTTGAAAATGGGGAAAAAATGGTCATACATAACTCAAATTTATTGCGTAAAAGACCCTCTTTGGAGTCTTCACCAAAACTGAAACTCAAAAATGTCCAATGAGCATGGCAATTCTGTCCTTAAGCATGATGCAAGTTCAAATGAATTCCATTTTGGTATTATTTGCTTATTACGGGTGTGGGGTGGGAGCACGTAGGGACGAATTTACACATGAAAAAAAGTCACGTGAATACAGGCTATTCGAGTAAATTCGATATCGTATAATTCAAAAAATATATTTATTATTATTATTTGAAAAAATTCGTAATTGAAAAAGATTGAGTGGCACACTGATTGAAAGCTAGTTTTAATTTCACTTATATTGCACCTTTTATAAGTTAATTGGTACATGTTGTCTCTTAAATCACCATCATAAATAATGTCAAATTGATATTTCATTCTTACCTTAAAAATTAATGGTGCATTCATTGTTTTGAAATTCTGAATTCGTCTCTATGGTATATACTATACATGTTATAAGTTAAATTCCTTTCGAATTAAAATGAGGCAAGGGAGATAGCAAATTGGAAAAAGTTGAAAAGGAGGAGAAAAAGAAAACCTTTAAATAATCACCCCAAAAAAAAAGAATAAGGACAGGAAAGTATATAGAATTGGCTTGTAGTGGTTGATTGAGGAATTTCATTTTGAAAGAAAGAAGAGTGTACTACTGAATTGGACCTATTTCAAGAAGAAATTTTCTTCTATAGTATGATGAGTAACTTCTTTTCACTTTTGACAGATTCAACAAAAAAAAAAAAACTTTTGACAGAGATAGTTGATGAAAAACAAAAGGCTTTTTTTTATTTATATATTTTCTTTCTTTTCTCTTTTTTGTAAGGCTAGGACTATGTATGTGGGTCAAATAGCAGGTCCTGAGGACATAATTAGTGAAAAAATTTATTGTTTTCTACTATCACATCTCTATTTAAGTACACTAAAGTTTGCTAGGGTGTTTGTACTTTTGTGGCAAAAGATTTAGGGGAAATATTTTTGAAAGAAAAATTGCATCTTCACAAAAAATAATTCTAATAATTTGATTGGTAGATTAGTAAGTACTCCTTCATCTTGGTTTTGGATTTGAATCTTTCTGGGTACGGAGTTGCCTTAGTTTAGTAACAACGGAACTTTCTAATGCTAATTCAAAATTAATTAGGTTTCAATGTGCATATCGAACATAAGGTAAAAAAGAAAATTTTGAGAACACTCACACACCATCTTAAAAGCAAAAAATAACCGTACACGTGATTTCCCTTTTTGTAGTAAAATTTACCAGAAGAAATATATATATATATAAAATAAATAAATAAAAGAGAACGTTCCCTAGAAAAAACCATTCTAAAAAGTTGTCAAAATGAAAGTGAAAGTATATTGTGTTTAGGTGAAGTGAGCAAGAAAGTGTACATGAAATTAAAGTTTATAAAGATTTCAACTTTTTGTAGTTCAAAAGCACATTTTCAATAATAAAATACTGTATTAAAAGAAAATTTTACGTACTACTTTTTTTTTAGGGGAAAGCAAACATAAATTGAACTTCAAAGCAGAAACTGTGTTTGTGTTTGAACCTTTATGATTTTAAATCAATGTTTAAAAATATAATTTGGAATAATGATTTCAAATCTCAAATTTTCAAAAAAAGAATTATTCGAGATTTCAAAAAAATTTAAATATAAAACTTGACTCATAGGTTTATATTTTGTAAAGATTCACATACCACATGAAAAAAAAAATATTAAAGAATAACTCGTTACTACTAGTGTTGACTAGTAGATCTTTATAAAGTTATATATATATTTAAAAGTTTGTGAATTACAAAATTTATTTTTTTTTAAAATGGAAATATGTAATTTATCAATATAGTGTCCTAAAATATTTTGATATCTTGTTTATGAATTTGTTTAAACAAAATTTCAATTTCAAATCAATCTAATTCTAAATCATGATTTTATATCGCAGGTGTAAAGCCTAAGTTGTTAAATTCGATTACATCTGTTGTTTTGTAAGTGGATTTTCCCATTTGGAAAGGTTAAAATTGAATATATGTAAATTGGTTAGTATATATCAGATGTATGCACAAGATACAGAACAATTCAGATAATGCATTCTTATACTTCTTTTGTAGTATTAGGTTTTTTTTTTTGTATACTATTTATATACTACTAATTAATGAATTGAACTTGTACATATTAGTACATATTAGTTCTAGTAGCATTATTGTTGTGTTATTATGAGAAGCTTTAAGCTCGTCTTTTGATAAAAAAAGTTTAGGAATCATATCGTAATGATTTATGATTTGATACCTCTTTTTGATGCAAAAGTGAGTGGCTTTACCAAAAGTAATGACATAACCTTTTATTCCTTGTCTTGTATTTTTGTCTTCAAAATTGTCTATTGTACTATACATCCCACCATGCAACTCTCCTAATGAGGCCCCTTTTAATTTGTTTTAACCTCTAGCTACCCCATTTACAGTTTTTTAAAAAAAACTTTTTCACTTGTCATAATTTTTTTTACAGTCAGAATGGTATAACTTTTGATTAATATTTTTAAGATATATTTTTTTATTATATTGATATGAGAAAAATTATATGAAATATCTAAATTTTAATTTTAAAATATCGAATTAATCTAATCAAGTTTAGCTTTGAAAGTTTGTATTCTCTTGAAAAATGAAACGTTACAACTTTTTTGGAATGGAGGGAGGGAGTAACTATCAACCTAATATGGTCCCATATAACTTGTAATATTTGAAAGCAACGCGGGACTAATTCGTCTATTTTTGTGTGTGTGTGTTTTAAGGGAAGTTTTACCCCTTTTAAATCGAAAAAATACTTCTTTTAAAATATACTTTTCTAATAGTTTTTGTATTTTTTTTCTTAAACTCACTATCTTAAAGTTTGAGGCGAAAAACGCTTATCATTCAAGAAAACCCCATTTGAAGGATTTTTTTGTTTTTTTGTTTTTGCCAATAGTTCAATAAGGAATAACAAGTTTGCAACTGATAAGATCTGGTGTAACTTGTAAGTCATTGGAATTTGAACAACATGACAGTTGAAACATTTTAAATTTAAACTAGTATTTTTTTCTGTCAAATCAATTTTTGAACAATTTAAAAGGATAACTACTTAGACTGAAGCAAGCTTCAATATTATACATATATTCAACAGAATCAACAGTTTTAGTCCAATTTTATATTCATATTAAAATATTCACTAAATAAATATATATAAAAAAATTATACATATTTTAAAGAACTCATATAACTGTGGGAAGGTCTATTAAAAGGGACAAACTAATTAGTCAATTAGGTAAGAGTCCATTAAGTCTTAAAAATTGGGTAGAAGTGACAAATAGTATTAATTATGTTAATAGATGTTTTCTCAATAGTCCCAAATTTTTAATTTTTACACTTTAGTCCAACAACTGTCGTAGTTATAGGGAAAACTTCAGTAGTTGTCCGGTTTAGTCTTTTTATTAATATTAAAAATAAAAAAGTAGAGAAAAAAGTAATGGAGCCCACTTATCTTTTTTTTAATTGAAAACCAAATAAGGCACTTTTATCTATTTTTTTCGATTATGAGGGAATTAATAGGATGTGTTGATGTGACTAACCTCCAAAAAAGATTAAAAGAAAGCAATTTAATATGAGTTGTTTATTGAGATATAGTAATAGTAATTACATTAGAAAAAGTAAAAGCAACAACTCCTATTATAGTTTTATCACTACACTTAATTTGCCTTTTTGCAAGTAGAATGAGTCCAACAATGACTAATAATATTGGTCCCCATGACCCTTAAAAATGAATGGCATCTCATCACGTGAATTACCCATGTGACCCAAGTCAGACCTTGTTCCTTTTTTCAATCATCACACAGTATCATGCACCACTTCTTCCATAATCTCACGTTCAATCTCACACACTATACTTTCCACTTCTTCCTCAAAAAATACACTTGCACCAATTTCCATATCTTTGTCTATCAATGCATCAATATCTTCAAGAATTTGACAATTAGCTGAAGGAAAACTTCGTATTCTCGAGCACCATGTGTCAATCAATTCCTCCCCATCCATCGATCGATGCTTGAAATTGTTATTTTTCATCAAGATATCGACGAGGAGCTCGTCAACGAGATGGAAAATTAACTTTCGATTGCATTTGAGGGTTAAATTATGTGTGGTAGAATTGAAAAGTTCTAAGTAGTGAAAAATGGAGGGGTCAAGTGGGTGAGAAGGAGAGTACCATTTGGCTAAGGAGATTGGAGTAGTTTTGTCAAGACCCGTACGTTTTAGTATTCTCTGAATGTACTGATGATGAAAATTGAGCCCATCAATGGAAATGACACCGTTACATTTGTCGCGGTTTTCTTGGAGTGTGGTGAGTTTGTAGTAGTACGAATTATGGCTCGAACTACTAGATAACTCTCTGCTGCTCCTTTTCGATGGATAAGTATCTGATTCCTGAGACTGTCGCACAAACAAACATGACCAAATTTACTCATCTTTCAAATTCAACAAATAGGTGTTTGACCATAGATTTTGAAAATTTGGCTTCAAAATTTTCAAGTTCCATAAATTGGGCACGAAAGTTCAAACAAAATACAACTCAGATTTTCAAATTTCAAATATAAAAATCTATTGTCAAACGGGAGCTTGTTTGTTGTTTTTCACATATTTAGATATGAAAGTAAAATTATTATAAGTCACAAATGATTATATATATAATTCAAGTTATTTTGAAAAAACTTGCTATATTTTTAATGTCTAAATAGTCATGTAAAGTAAAAGTGGAACAGAGAGAATAGTTGATATTGAAGTAAAGAACATTAATATTAATTTAGTACCTGCTTAATGAGTAACTTGGTGGTTGGAGGAGAAGGGTCTTTCCTTAATGGCAAAATAGTTGGAACAGTACTGGTGTTAACAAGTTGATTTGACAATGGAGTTTTCAGCTTGCATTTCTTCTCCGCAAAATTTGCTTTATTTGTTGCTGCTGCTGAACGAACAAACAGCTCTTCTTTCTTGCTCCGAATAGCATCACAAGCTTGCGGTGGCTTCTTTGGAACAAATTTGTCACCTTTTCTTTGTTGCACTTGGTCTTTCGGCGAACTTTGAGGCTTAGGCTTAGTGACAATTTTTGCTGGTAATAATAATGTGGTAGTCTCTGAAAGTGGAGATAATGGTGAAAATTTGGGTGAATGAGAAGTTTGATGTTTAGTACCAGTACTCTTGGGCTCCAAAAATCTGAACCTAGGTGAGCAAGAAGGAGTTGTTTGTTTGCTTGGTCTAAAATCATCGTCATTTCCATTTGATGATTTTTTTGGTTTGAGCAACACAACTTGATCATATTTAGCAGCTAATTGATCATCTTTTCTCCTGATACTAGTACTAGCAGTGTTGGTAATGTCATGACCAACTTTTCTGCTGACGCTTTCTTTCACTTGCTTCACAATCTGCCTAGCATAGTACCCTGGACTTCTCGTTTGGTTATCATTTTCTTGTTGATAAAAACTCATCCTATTGTTCCTCACCATTTTCCTACCGACACTGGTTGTAGAAGAAGAATCTGAAAATTCAAATGCATCACCCATGTTCTCTTTATTAATTTGAAGAGATAACCTGTGATGCTGGTGGCGTTGATGATGATCTACATCTGACCTTCTGGCTAAAGATATTCTGGGCGTCTCTGGTAGTGACAGAGTACCTGTAGTGATATAATTAGTATCACTACTTTCAAAGCTACTGAATCGTCTTCTGTTTTTACTGCTATTATTATTATTGTTAACCAACACATTCTTTGACTGTGACTTTGTAGTATTGCAATTAGTTGAAATTGAAATGCGAGGAGAGTTATTGTTTTCAGGGAGGAGATCAAGGCCCATTAGCCTAGCTACTAGAGTTGGGGTCTTGGTCCCCGCTGGTGAGCTGCTGCTACATTCTGATGATATATCATGATCTGTCCTTGTTCTTGATCCGCCTGATGTTGACACTCGCGGTGATCTCGAATCACAGCTTGTTCTGATTTGAATGCCTACCTGAAATATAAAATACACAAACCATCTCTATTTTCAAATAAAATTTGTGTCTAATATTCAACTTTCAAAGAACATGTATACTTACCCCACCCCCACTCCAAACAAACAAAAACAAAAAAAAAAAAGTATTTTCTCTCTCTCTACAACATTGGGAAGTGAAAAGCTTATTATAATAATATTTGAAAGAAGATAATGAAGGTAACGGTTACAATTAGACTAACCGGGATATTCAAATTTTGTTCGTCTACTTTCATGGTTGATGAAGACGACAATGAACTTGATACTGATTTCCGTTCTGGAACAGGCTCATCTAATTCCAAGCTGTTTCTTGGTGCTTCAACTCCTGCATTTATCAATAAAAGTTGAAATTAATCAACAAACTAGAGAAAAGAGTTGGGGTGATTTCAGTGACCAGATTTATTGAACCAACTTTTATCAGAAAACATCATAAATATTTAATCCGAGTAAAATTTCTAGATTTATTACGAGTGATTTTGTTGAGAGTTACCTTTGAGGAGAGAAGGCTCTTTGTGTTGTTGAAAGAAAGAAGGATGATGATGATGTTGCTTGAGAGAGCGAGATTGTTGGTTCAAAGCCACTTGAAAATGGGGTAAATCAAAGATTTGGAAACACATGCAGCCACCAGGAGGAGGTGTAGCTTCTTCATTAATAATATTATTGATGACTTCTTCTCCTTTTGTTTTTCTTCTGCTTCCTCTTTGAGTACTGGATTTATTATTAGTACCACTGCCACTGCCCCAGTATAACCACTCTCTGCCCATTTGTGTGAGAGTTTTTTTTCAAAAAGCTGGATGCACACAAGTAACAGATTTTTTTTTACAAAGAAATAAGAATGAAAATGACAAAACTAGTATAGTAATAGTCATTACTGAAGAACAAGAAGCGGAAAATGCGGATCCATGAAAGGGATGATTTGAGTATACCTTTTGATTCTGGTGAAGAAAAAATTTGCTTTTTATCTGTATTTCTCTTGTCCTCACTCACTCCCAAGCAAGTAAGAAATAGCAGGAGGAGGAGAAGACCAAAGACCAGAAAACTAACTCTATCTAGTCTTGGGAATAGAAATTTGAAGAGATTGCAATAATAAAGGTTTCTCTTTCTCTCTCTAGTTGTGTTGGGTGAAGTGATCGATATGCGGTATAACGAGGCAATGGCCACTATTCTTCACTTGCGCTTTGTGGGGTTTTAAATACCCGAGGTCATGTGGTTTATTGGGGATCTGCATCTAATCTAATACTCCCTCTACCTTCTCTCTTATTTTTCAAATCATGACGTACTTTATTTATTCCCTCCTCTTTTTGATTCTCCTAACCATGGTTAACACCCCCACCCCCACTCCCTCACTGCTAGGTGACCTCCTATTTTTAAGTTTATTTCTCACTGTGGTTCAATATTGATTTTGCATATTTCTTAATAAATTATAAATAGAAGGGTAGTTTTATTTTATCGCCCTTTGAATATTAATAAATATATTGTCTTGAAAAATGTAATAGAGAAATGACTATAATTAATAATAAAGGTAATTAGGTAAATTAGGAATCAAGTAGAAATTATCCATTAATTTCGTAAAGTCGACAAGTCTTGTTAGATATCCCAAAATGGTATAGTGGACATCTATTGTTGGACGGAGGATGTACTAAAACGAAGTGAAGGGAGTATATGTAAGACTCTTTTCATTTTAATTTGTTTGTCTGATTTTTGACTTGATACGAAGTTGAAAGTAAAAAAGACTTTTGAATGTGCTTTTAGACTAAAATCATGTAGAATGTATCAAAATATCTTTTAATCTTGTGATTATAAACATATTATAAAAGTTGAGATTAAAAAAAAATAAAAAATCAATCTCTTATTAAAACAAAAAGTAAGACAAGCAACTTGAAATTATTGGAGTAATAATTTTAGAGGAAAAAAAAAGTATGATATCAGTATAATTTTTAAAACACACTTCCATTGTAACTAATTGGATGAACTAAAAATATATATTCTATTACATCCGGGAAGGAACCGAGAGGAGAAAAGAGATAGGGGATGTCATATGCTACTTGCTCGTTCACTTTTATTTATTTATATTTTGAACTTCATAAGTTACCTGAGAAATAATGAATGGTATAAATAGTTTATCATAATACTTCTTTCGTTTACTTTTAATTGCATTATTTCCATTTTTAAAGTTAAATTATAAGAACTTTGACAAATATTTTATAATATATTTTTCATCATATTAATATACAAAAGATTGTAATTTATAGTACTTTTCATAAGTTTTTGATTATTCATTCAAATACTGATAAGTGTATTTTAAATTTATTATATATACATATTTAATAAATTTATTAACATAAATAAATTATTTGAACAAAAGCTAAATATGCCCTGCCTACGCTTCAATTGTGAAAGGGATGGATCAGATATGTTTTTATTTTATTTTGTGCTATATGAACATGTATTGAGATTTTGATTATTCAAATTTGCATAGTCTAAAATTTATTTAAAAGGAGACAATGATCACGAATAGGATTTGTTTTCATCCGAAATATTAATACTAAAAAAATACAACAAATTATATTATTCTATCATAATTCTTATTAATAGTATTCCTTCCGTTTCAAAAAGAATGACCTTCTTTCATTTTTAGGCTGTTTAAAAAAGAATGACCTCTTTCCCTTTTTGGAAACATTTTAATTTCAGCTTTCCACGTGACATGTTTAAGGCCACAAGATTAAAGGGCAATTTTATACATTTAACACAACTTTAATTTAAGACCACAAGATTTAAAAGCCTTCTTTATTTTCTTAAACTCTGTGTAAAATCAAAGTAGGTCATTTTTTATGAAACGGAAGGAGTAATAGTTATTTAGAATAATTATTGGATAGCTATGTGGGGAAGGGGGATTTTGTCTCTTACAACAACTAGCATGAATATAATTTTTGAGATTACTTATGTGAGACATACTATTAAAAGTTGCCTATTTTTTTTTTTTGATAAACAAAAGTTACCTATTATAATAATGTAGGTTGTCATTTTTATCTAGTGAAGTAAAAAATCTACACTATCATTGTCAAAATTCAAACTCTATAAATCATTTTTTGAATAATAATCCAAATTCCAAACCTTAAATAGACAAAGGATGATACATCGTCTACTTGGGCGTATAGTTTTCGAGTACTCTGCATAATAGTGACGTAGTATAAAATTGCCAGTATGATAACAAGTATACACTGTTCTTTTCAGAATATTCAACAAAATAAATCTAAGAAATTCTGGCAACTATCTCTTAAATTTAAAATTGAATTTCTACACTTGTCACAAATAATATAAACTTTTATTTTTGACTATATTTATAAATATAAATTCTAGAAAGTTAAATAAAGTGAAAAAGAAAAACCTACTTATCTTATCTACACTTGATGATATTTCATGCTACATTATTTTGAATAAGTTTAATTTCAAGAAATGGGACCAAAAGTACTTGTGGGACATGAGATACGGACTACTTATTAAATTTTTCGAATTGAATAAGAGAATTAAAAAATAATTAAAATGCTATTCATAATTAACCACGTAATATTTTTCCCCTTCACATGCTATATAATCATTATAATCATTTACTCCAACTTGTAGAGTTTGCCATGAATGCTCTCTGCTAAGCAAATACATGTTGAATAAAATTCATAATAATTGTGTCAAGGAACAAAGAGAAAACATAATTAACGGCGTGCATAACATGTTTGTAATTGTGATCAAGATAAAAGATAATCGCATTGATAGAAAAGCCTGCGTAACAAAAATATGAATTTCTTTAAAAGTGAATAAGATATTCATACCTGAATCTGAATAACGATTTAGTCATTTTTGTTAATTTTATTTCAACACGTAAGGCATATATTTTATATAAATATTTATTCATGTGAATGCTATTTTATTTTTTACTTATTATTAATGGTAAATTTTATTTGATTTAATAAAAATTATGAGAGGAAGATAAATATTTTCGTCACGTTACTCCCACAAAATGTATAGTAAATTATGAATATATAGATTAAACTGACACGTTTGCATGTGAGATTCCCGACAATTACTAACTTTTATAATGACAAAAGTGTCCCTGTCAAATGATGGGCCACGGCCCACAGTTGCGAAGACTACTGATGTGTGCGGCTTATTCTGGGCCTCTTTGGGCTTCTACCAATAAACTTCCAAAAGGCCCCACTTAGGACCACAGCCACGTGTTTCAGCACTTCTTTCATAAATGCGCTCCTCCCAATTATCACCGCCATGAAATAGAATAGAGGAGTGTTAATAGGCCGGTGCGAATTTATAGGCCGTATAATCTCTTCGTAAAATTAGATATTTTATGTATATTTTTTTTGTATGAGTATATTTTAAATTGTTGATTCACATTCTACAAGAAGATTATTTGATATATTTGATTAATTGTTAAGTTATTTAATTATAGGCATATCTATCAAATTCTACATTTAAAGGATGTATATTTAAAGTTGAACACTTTTGACATAAGCTATGTCTTTGGTGAAATGGCAATAGGTATCCAATTGAATGAAAGAATTCAAAGTTTGAACCCCAAATAGCACAATATTTTTTTAGAATTGCTTCTGGATGGAAGTTACTATGAATTCAACAAAATATAATAGGTTTATTTCAAACTCTAGATTCATAGTAAGGAATTCACTTAATTTTTATAAACAAGTTGATCAAAAATTTGTGATTCAAATGCCATAAATTTAAAAATTCTTGATAACACTCTAGATCTTCCTTTAAACAGTACCATCAAGAAGAAAGATTAAGATAATTTCTATCATTAGGCTTTGAATTTGAGGTTAAGATCTAGCCTCTTTTTTTCAGTAAAGTTGAACTCGTTGAATCTGTTGTCTGTGACGTGAGTGATCCTTCATCATGCCCTTCTTATTGCTATTTAATTGGGATATAGGATACGCACAAAGAAAATCTTCATTCGTTGGTTATGAAAACGTTCCCCTCAAGATGTTCACTATTTTATTATCTGGCGAGTTAAGTCATGTTGATTTGACTATAATTTTTAAGTAATTATCAAAAGATTTAAAATATGGAAGTTCAGATTTTCTATACTTTTTAGATGGTTTTTGAAACATATCAATTTTATTTTTAGAATTATAAAATTGATTTCAAAATTCAATACTATAAATTCGATGCATTGTTCTCATATTTTAACGACAAATTACTATATAGTATATACCCCAGTTTCAATGAAACGCAAGTACGTAGTACAAATACCATCACTAGCCCACTCTCCATTGTATCCTCCTTTTGGACAGCAACTTAACGATGTGTACCAAATTCATCACAGAAGAACATTATTGATTTGAAATGTTTTTTATCTTCTTCTTTTTTATGACAAATCTGGAATAAATAGTTTTTGGTGTAAAATTTTACTGGTACCTATTTATAATCCTTTCCGGAATAATTAGCTCTGCAGCTTCAGCATGTGCCATACGATGTTCTTGTACTATTGGATAAGAGTATAAGGTGTCCACAATTATCTCTTATATATACATTATTTTTTGAAAAATATAAAGGTCGATGATTAAGATAGACAATTAATAGTTATGTAGTCAAGTGATTTCTTCCTTCAATATAGGAGAGCATGGTTCTAGCTTATTAGAGCACTATGCTTTCTGGTTTATTTATCAGTATTATTATTGTTATTTTATATTTATTCTTTAATCGTATTACTATTAATGTTGTTACTTTTACTTGAATTATTTTTTGTTGCGATCAATTTTTTTTTTTTCCTACAGTATTTTTATCATAGCTTTTACTTTTGTATTTGTCTAACCTATTATTGAAATATTTTTCCTAAA
>JAJOOR010018600.1:0-24307 GCA_036250505.1 Solanum acaule
TAGTGAAAGAAGCTCTCATCACATGGGCACTATATTCTCATGGCCCTTGCACCCAAGTTGATTATACAATTTTCAATGGACTCAATTAATTTGTTAGGTCCTCAATTTTATCGTTTAACATCATTGAATCAATAGTCTTTCTAATAATGATCAACTTGGGTTCTAATTAATTTATTCAACTAGGAGAAAAGAAAAAAATCTAGACCTGACGGAATTAGAATTTCGCTAAGTGAATCAAAATATTAAGAAAATAAATATATGAGTCAAGGAGATTCAATATTTATTATGCTCCATCCGATCTATTCTATTTTCATCATGTCATGCTTACTAAAAATAGTTGGTCCAAAATAATTATCATTTTAAAAAATAAGATATAAATAATTATGTTTTTACAACTTTACCTTACTCAAAAAATGTGGTGAGATATTATTGTTGTGAAAAGAGAGTAGTATTAAATTGAATTAAAGAATACATAAGGTTAATTTAGTCAAATTACCCTTTTAGAGTAATATTTTTCAAGGAATATGCATATAAAAATATGACAAGTAAAATTAATTGGAGAGACCAGTCTAAGCATAAAAAAATATTGACCATACATATGATCCCTCCGTTTATTTTTACTTGTTCACTTTGGACTTTGTATGTCTCTCAAGAAAACAATAATTGATATGAAAATTTTATCATAATACTATCCATATTAATTAATGAACAGTATTATCTTGAAAAATAATTTGAGGATTAAGTAAAGGGAGGGATGTCTAATTAGAAACTTTTCTATTCTGAGGACATTAAGAAGATGGAATTAAAAACCTTTCTTTTCAATAATATATGCTTGGCGTGTCAATTGGAATTTGATTCCAGAGAAAATCACCATGTTATTTGATTTGTACAATTATATTCAAGATGTCATTGGTTTTGTCAAGAACACTTGCCCAACCTTCATAATAAGATCATTATTGTTATTGATGAACTTAATTTTATAACTAAACACTAAATTTTTTATGATTATCTCATTTAACTACGATGTAGCGATGGATTATTAAAAAATTTAAATTTGCTAAAAGTTTATTAACAATAGATTCTGTAACTCAATATTATATATATATATTATGAGTAGATTTTCATGTTGCAACAAACAAAATATTCATCACATGCATATATGTACTACCTATTTGTTTGCCACATGTTTTAATGTTTTTTCTAATTTTATATATCATAGTCATGATGTTCGTAAAAGTTCAATAAGCTGCTTCCTACCCTCAAAGATTCACACCCATGTTATAACTATTTAGTTCTCCCACTCTACCCTCCTTCCCTAATATAGAATGTTATATGTTTTTATTAAAAAAAAATAGCAAATGAACTTTTTATTTATGTTTTCGTGTTTATTATGGGAGTGGAGGTGAAGATGAAGATAAAGTATGCTGGAGAGTGAGGAATGTAGATTTCTCATGTCTAGGGTTACAGAAATTAAGGATTGTATTGATAATTAAAACTGTTGAGTACATGCTCCTTACATAGGAGAAGCGTCTTATATTAGCTACACTAGGAGTCCTACAACAAAAATATATTATTTACATGATTTGTATTACTACTATAACTAAAACACCTTATCCTAGTTGACTTTAGCCCCATGCATGATACATCAGCGCAGTCGTACATAAGTTAGGATTTAGTAGTCTAGTCCTAGTGTGACTCCAACTCTACATCAGTAAACACGTCAGTCAGCTTCCTTGGACCTGTTCCTTTGACATGTTCCATTCATTAGCTTCCTTCATCTCAACACTTTCCCTCAAGCTAGTGAGTGGATGAACTGTAACTAAGGAGGATTTGAAGCACATAACCCAAAGTGACAGTGTGCAAGACAAAGATTTAATGCTCGAACAACAAACTAAGGTGGTATTCGGTGATACGCCAAAAAAGAAAGATTGACTCAATCGAGTTCGTCGACTGAGGTTCAAACACCTAAAGCATCACAGTGAGCTGGGGAACGACTGGTGATTCACCGAGTGAATTAGGCAAGCGCGACTAATGTCATCGATTTGGTTGCGAAGTGGTTTTTTGGGCCAAATTTTGGAAAAGTATAAATAGCCCAAATGATAGAGTTTTAAGAGAGTTCGATTAGAGCGTTGACCTACTGAGTTCAAGAGAAAGTTTTGAGTGAGAACATTTTAATTTTTAGAACACTTTTTCTAGCCTTCTTGGGGTTTCACAATTTGAATCTTGAATTCAATAGTTTGAAGTTCAATCCAAAGTGGGTTTACTCTTAATTGCTTGATTTAAAGTTACACATGGGTGCTTTCATGGAAGGTATACTTTCTTTACTTTTTGTGATGAGTGGCTAAAACCCCAAGATCTAGGGGTGCTCTAATGGAGTTGAGTGTTAATTTAATGTAGTGGGTATTATGCTATGCTCTGTTTTGTTGTTGTTCACACATGATGAATTTGGTCTAACATAAAGATTAAGGTTGCAAACTTAATTCTTACTTCCGATCTCCGGTTGGTGCTCGAAAGAGATTAATTGGGGTGGGTAATTAGTTCAATACTAGTAATTTAGGTTTGATGTCCTTGAATTACTTGAAATAAAGGTTATGGGTTTGATCTAATTGCCCTATTCTTGAAAGAGGGAATAGAGTAAGATAATGTGTTGTTCATAATTGGCATTAGATGAGACCGAAAGGAGATTCTAGGCATAAATGCTTTGAGATTGAAAGATGATTAGCATTATTGACGATGACTTAGCCTAATCATGTATGCACATCACTATAGAGCAACACATTTACTCCTATATGACATTGATTTCCAATTCCCGCACCCTTAGATTGCTTGATAACTCTTGAAGTCATTCAAATTTTAGTTTAATTGCGATAATTGACAAGAAATCTTTACATTGGTGGTACCATCCACCCAATTGTTCCTGATACTCCAAATGAGATGATTTAAAGTCCAAATATCTCGATAAACAATTCTCTATGATACGCCATTCCCTGTGCGATTCTACACCGACTCTTCATTAGGGTTTTACTGACTACGATCACTCACCTTTTTAATAGGTTTTGAAAGGTGATTTGAGCGTTATAAAAAATGGTGTCGCTGTCGGGGAGTGGTAGTTGAGAATTCTAATTGAGAAACTATATTTTAATTTGGTTTATTTGTAGTAGAGTTGTTGATTTGTGTTGTTGTAGGCTGATTTACAACTTGACAAGATGAGTGACCATGGGAGGGACAATAATAGTTACTATGATGAAAATGATAATATGAGTGACCTAAATGACATGTCCATTAATGTCATTCATAGCACGAGAGCAATCCAAATACCTCCTACAATCGGGAGGATGGTGTTTCACATCACCGGTCCTATGATCCAATTGCTCCAGATGAAAGGAATTTTTGGGGGCCTATTTCATGAGGATCCCCATGAGCACCCTACGAATTTTAATGAGGTGTGTGGACCCTTTGTATTCAAGAATATCTCCCAAGAATCCATAAGGTTGAGACTATTCTCGTTCTCTATAATGGGAGAAGCTATAAGATGGTTGGCAGAGTTACCAGTTGATTCTATTACTTCGAGGGATGAGCTAACAGAAACGTTCTTGGAACGATTCTTTCCACTCTAAAAAATGGTTAAACTTCGTCCCAAATCCAGAATTTCAAAAGTATTGGAGTTGAGCCCTTGCATGAAACATTGTTGAGATTCAAGAAGTTACTCTTGCAATGTCCAATGCATGGCGTTCCAGACAATTTGTTGCTGCAATACTTTTATTGGAGGCTTGATTCAATCAATAAAAGTATGGATGATCAATTGGTTCATGGTGGGTTGAAGAGACAACCGTATGAGATAGCTGCATTGTTGTTAGATGAAATGACTAAGGTCAACTAAGAATGGCACATAAGAGAAAACCAAGTACCCCTTCTACAAGTGGGATTGAGTACAAAAATAAATTGAAAGGGGCCATGAAAGGGATGAGAATATGGCAAAAATGATTACCTAAATTGATGTGCTATCCAAACATGTCATGGGAGGTTGAACTAAGTTAGTAAATGTGGTTGGAACAAACAATGGGCAGTGCCCGGATGATGCCAAATTAGAGGCTATATACAATGAAGAGGTTCAATATTTGGGAAATCAAGTGTGGAGTTCTCACAACAATTATCTACGTCAAGGTGGAAACCAAGGTTGGAACAAGGATAGAGATAGTGGTTAGAAATATTGAAGGGGTGGAAATTGGAAAGACAAGGAGGTGGACAAAGATAGATACGTGCCTTTTTATGATCGTTCACGCTCAAAAGATCCAACAGGTCTAGAAGGAAGCAAAATAGATGACATGCTTGTGAGGATCTATAACAAGGTTGAAGGATCCAATAAGGTATTGAAGGATTTAAAAAAAGACTTCTCCACTTTAACCCAATGACTTCAGATTCAAGTTCAATCAAGCAGCTGGAGAACCAACTGGTCAAATTTTCACTCATCTAAATTCAAGGCAAAAGGGAACTTTGCCTACTGATACCATCCCAAACCCCAAGAATGATTGTTGAAGTTTGAGGACTATTTCGTGACACGACATTAAATAAGACGCTTCTTGGGAGGCAACCCAAGTCTTTAATCTTGTTTTATTTGCTTTCTAGTAACGAGACTACCCATCAGGTATATAAATACCTGGGTGAAGGAAGGAAGGGTAACAGGAAAAAGGGGGGCCTCACACTAGCAGTGGTCACAGAAGTAGAAGGTGTAGATATTGTAAGAGAATAAGAAAATCCAGCAAAAGATGAAGGAGTAGGAATACGTGTCTGCTCCACAGAAGGAGCAAGTGTGGTGGTCTCAGGAGTCAAGGTCGCAAGGTCGACCAATGGAATGGAGTCTGGTAGTGGAGCCCTCGGAGAAAGATTTTCTAACACACCAAGCCTCTTCAACAAAGTCTCCTGAAATAACAGAGCTCCAAATTCGGGAGGTACCTGATCCTCAGCAACCTCAACTTGTGGCTCAGGAGAAGCCTCTTTACCTTACCTTTGGTTAGTGCTTCCCCACAGGTACGACCTCTAGCCGGTGCTACTCCACGAGCACGACTTTTAACTCAGGCCCTACCTCTACCATTAGCTGGGGTCTCCACAACAGCCTTAGGGATTGCCTTCCCTCTATCTCTAGAAACAAAAGCTCTGGTCCTCAACATTATAACACGCGACAACTCAGCACTAGCGAAGGTAACCATACACGATAAAAAATAATGAATAAAAGAACTTTTCTAATAATCTTTGTAGCCTGTTGAAGATAAGTACAGACATATCTGTTCCGATCCTCAAGATTCTACTGCACGAGAATGAGGAGGTCATTAATCAGGCTACCCAAGAGAGGTCTCTCCGAGAGACTTCATTTGTTGGGTCCAGTGGAGTCACTCCAGACTCCCCCACACTTCTCATTGCTGAGTAGGGCACTAATACCTAAGCGAGCCTTTCTTGCAACCTCCTGTGATCCTATTGCCGAGCATAGTTTCCCCATTAGAGGCTTCTCTACTAGAGACTCCAGATGAGTGGTATCTGAGCCAACTAACACAGAACTTGTACCAGGCATGATATCCAAGCCAACTATTAGATATTCCATACCAGGCGTGGTACCCCAGCCAATCATAATATTTACCAGACGTGGTACCCAAGTTAACCAAGAATTACAGACATCACACGATCACAATCACAATGAATACGACCACACTTGCAAGGCCACAAACAATTAAGACAAGTTCATTTTATGAGATTGACAACAAGATATCATTTCACATTCGTCTCTTCTTTATCCCTAATCACGTATTGTACAAGCATTGCAAAAAATAGTTAACATGCACACATAACATATATTAGGAAACAATTTAATCACCATCTACCTCGAATCAAGCTAGAATGCTCTACTAAACCTGAGCCTTCATCTTGTTATGAAGCTTTAGTTGTTCTCGGTCTAAAACAATAGCACAACACAAAATCGACCTAAAATGGCCTAAATAATATGCCCGAATTATCTCTAAATTCCAAACCCCATACCAACATCATGATCATCTCACCTAATCTAAGGCTTTCCCATCAATAATTCACCTAGAATTATTGGTTTTATGATTACACTAGCGAATTACGGATATATAATCATGAATAAAAGATTTATAACCAAAGTTTAAGGGTTTCTACATCCAACAATCCTTACTACATCGGATTTTTCATTCTAGGTTATAACCAAAGTTTAAGGGTTTCTACATCCAACAATCCTTACTACATCGGATTTTTCATTCTAGGTCAAGCCAAATCCTCCCCAAACCCAATAATTATCGATTCTATGGTATAGACATCAAACTACCGGATTAGGGACACAAACAACTCACTTTTATGCGGACTCTTAGTGGAAAATCGATGAAAACTCTCCCAAATCGACCTTTCCCTTCCCTTAAACATTCTTGAGTAAGAATGAACGTTTTTGGGGGAAATTTCTACATTTTCAGTGACTTATCCTGTCATAGCGGCCTAATCCTGCTATAGCGGCGCCGCCTTAGCGGAAGTTACCCGCTATAGTGGAGTTGATCATCTTTGACTTTCACTATGGTGAAAAATTTTCCGCTATAACAGTCGTAGCTACAATGGCATTTCACCCGCTGTAGCGGCTGACAGGGGACATAAACTCGGAAACACTCCCATTTTAGTCTATTCCGCAACACACCTTTGAACCTTGATGTTCCAGATCAATTCCTTTATATCAAGTTCGATATCAAGAATTCTACTCACTTGAATTCAATTCTGAAAGGCCTTATAGACTTTTTAATGCCTTAGCAAAAGGGTAAACAAACTCTACTTAGACATTTTATCCAATTCTTTCCCTCGATTTTTCCCTAGACTTCATCTTGCTCACATTTCGTTCGTTCCCATCATAACCAAGAATTTTCAACTCACTATCCCAAACGCTTTCTCCGCTGATTTCTTTTACAGTTAGCTCACCCATAATGACAGGAAGAACCGTTACACTTTTTTATTCATTGACTTTAAGGTGAATTTATCATTTACAAAGAATAAACTATATCAAATATAAAAAATATTTCAGATTATACACAGAATGCACAGATCTAATTATTAAATATATATCATATACATAAAAAAACTATATCAAATTCATCGAAGAAGTGATCACATACACAAAATGAATAGATTATATACATATAATCATTAAGTAGATACATAGAAGAAACTATATCAGTTACATAGAAGAATATTTCAAATTCGCAAAATGAACAGATCAGATACATCTAATCATTAAGTATATATCAAATACGTAGAAGAAACCATATCTGATACATAGAATGATAAGTCAGATACACAGAATGAACAAATCAGATACACAATAATCCACATTACAAAAGATTAAATGAAAAAATTGTTGATCCTCGAATTTTTTTGGAAGAATTTTGACTTTTTTGAATTTTTTTAGGAGTTGTGATACGACATATTACTCCAAATTTACTATACGCGTGATTTCTCCTTAATTTATGTCTTTTAGTTGCATTCCTTATTTAGATACACTTATTATGTGTATCCGGTTAACATGTATCCGAAATACAAGTATCTGGACACACCTGATACATGTATCCAAGTTGCAAATTATGATAGGATTGGTAATATTGCAAATTCACGGAAAGAGAGACAATTAACTCCTAAACTAATGAGATTTGTATTGTTGTCCTAAATTATATCACCTCTTTTAATTATATGCATTATCCAACATGAGGTAAAATCTGAAGTTTGTTCCAAACGAGGATAATGTGTATAAGTAGAGTAATAACAAATTTTCTTCTTCTTTTTTCTTTTTCCAAAAAAGAAATTAGTGGCCAAAGCTCAGAATTTGAGTTTTAACCTCCCATTTCATAACACACTTTCCAACCAGGACGTTCTAAAACTACCCTTTCACGCCAAGATCAGTTTCGGAAGTTCTACTCCCCCGAATTCGATTCCGTAAAGCCGTACAGGCTCCTTAACGTCTTAGTTATCCATTCATGTGAAAAAATTCATATTTAAATCCTCCATTCATTTCCAAATTTCCCTAGACCTCACCTGACAAAGATTTTGTCCAAATCTGGACTAGGCTACAATTTTTCAAATCACTACTCAAAAAATTTCTGGCCCAAATTCTTTCCCATGGGCTTTTCTATAACGACAGAAACAGGTTGTTACACTTATTCTGTCATAGTGGCCTAATCCCATAATAGCGGCGCCTCCGTAGTGGAAGTTGCCCACTATAGCGGAGTTGACCATCTTTGACTTCCTCTATGGTGAAAATTTTCCGCTATAGCAGTCGTTGCTACAACCGCATTTCAACTGCTATAGCGGCTGACACGGGACATAAACTCGAAAACCCTCCCATTTTAGTCTATTCCGCAACACACCTTTGAACCTTGATGTTCCAGACCAATTCCTTTATATCAAGTTTGATATCAAGAATTCTACTCACCTGAATTTTATTCTGAAAGGCCTTACATACTCTTTAATGTCTTAGAAAAAGGGTAAACAAACTCTACTCAAACATTTTATCCAATCATTTCCCCAATTTTTCCCTAAACTTCATCTCGCTCAGATTTCTTTCGTGCCCATCATAACCAAGAATTTTCAACGCACTATCCTGAAAGCTTTTTCGCCTGATTTGTTTTACAGTTAGATCACCTATAATGACAGGAAGAGCCGTTACACCTTCTTCGTATTCATTGACTTTGAGGTGAATGTATCAAATACAAAGAATAAACTATATCAAATATAAAAAATAGTTCATATACACAGAATGTGCAGATCTGATACATCTAATTATAAAATATATATCATATACAGAAAACAAACTATATCAAATTCATCGAAGAAGTGATCACATACATAGAATGAATAGATTATATACATCTAATCATTAAGTATATATTAGATACATAAAAGAAACTATATCAGATACATATATAGAAGAATAATTCAAATACGTAGAATGAACAAATCAGATACATCTAATCATTAAGTATATATCAAATACGTAGAAGAAACTATATTTGATACATAGAATGAAAAGTCAGATACACAGAATGAACAAATCAGATACACAATAATCCACATTCCGAAAGAATAAATGAAAAAAATGTTGATGCTCAAAATTTTTTGGAAGAATTTTGACTTTTTTGAAATTTTTAGGAGTTGTGATATGACAGATCACTTCAAATTTGTTATACGCGTGATTTCCTCCCTAATTTATGTCTTTTAGTTGCATTCCTTCTTTAGATACACTTAATTATGTGTATCTGGTTAACATGTATTCGAAATACATGTATCTGGACGCATCTGATACATCTATCCAAGATGCAAATTATGATAGAGATTGGTAATATTGCAAATTCACGGAAAGAAAGACAATTAGCTCCTAAACTAATGAGATTTGTATTTCTGTCTTAAATTAAATCACCTCTTTTAATTATATGCATTCTTCGACATGAGGTAAAATCTGAAGTTTGTCCCAAACGAGGATAATGCTTAAGTAAAGTAATAACATTTTATGTGATTAACTAATATACTTAATATGTGGAAGTTCCTAATAGGCACACTCTGTCATGTGTTTAGGTGACTTGATCAAAACAAGCCATGATTTAATATCTAAATAAAATTTACTCATAACTTACTCTAAACAATATCTTTCCAAAGTGATTGGATACAAAATCAATAGTGTACGCTTTTCATTATATTAAAACTTTATATTACCTTTCAAGAGCCCAAAGGTTACGTACTTTTATAATATACTAGATCTTGGAGCCCGTGCCAGTATGGGCCCGATATATATTACTTTGGGTAAATCACATAAATATGCTATATTAAGAAAATATTTACCATCTATGGCAATATAATTTTTCTAACTAAATATAACAATTTTTTGGATTAAAAAATTGTACCGCTTCACCTCTTTCTTTGTCCTTTTTCTCTTCCTCATCTTCTTCTTTTTATTTTTCTTCTTCTTCGTCTCTTTCTGTGTTAGTCTCTCTCTTCCTCCTCTTCTTCTTTTTTTATTCATCTTCTTCTTCTTTTAAAATTTTCATTTAAATAATTATTCTCAAATCAGTTTTGTCCATATTTCACTATTTTTATCCAAAAACACGACGAGAAGAGAAATAGAAAATCAATTTTTTTTACAATATCATGTTCTCAAACAAAAATTTCAAATCTTTAAAATTACAGCAGCAAGAATTCACCATTGATGTCACTATAAAGCTTCAAATTTTGAATTCATTTTATGAATCTTATGAACTCGTGATTAGTTTGGATATGTTGATCCTACAAATAATTGAAAATGCAGTTTGAAGTTTATATCTTAATTTTAAGAGGGTTCAATTAAATTTATAATTGATTTTAGGAGAAATATAAGATTGAAACTCGGAAAAAGGTAAAGTTTATGGAACTATATAGCAATTGTATTAAAGTTGAATTAAATATGTTTTATAATTGTATTAAAATTGTATTAAAATCATGAACAATACATTTATAATACATATTGCAAACTTTACTCTCTTCTTAGTGACACCAACCAAATGATTTAGGTAACACACTTAATAATACATTTATAATACATGCACACTACATTTTTAATATATATTGCAAACATCACAAATGTTCTTAGTGATACAAACCAAAATAATTTATAAGACACATATAATACATGTTTTATTCATAAATAATACAAGTTTAATTCAGTCTATAGATTATTGTCTTGTCTTTCGTTAGTTACGTTTTTCATTTATTCTTAATTTTCTCTTCTAATTCAACTTTAATAATGTGTATACACTTTTGATGCAAATTTAATTCATTTTGTAGTTTATTATTTGTTACTATTAGATGACTTGTTTAATTCATTATTGATGTAAGTTTAATTCACTATGTAGATCATTGGCTGGTCTTTCATTAGTTACACTTTTTATTCGTGCTTAATTCTCTCTTCTAATTCAATTTAAATATTTGTGTAATACACTTTTAATACAAGTTAATTCATTTTGCAGTTTATTGGTTGATTTGTTAAGATTGAATTACTTGATTATTGATACAAGTTTTATTTAGTTTACAAATCACATAATGCTCTTTAGTTTGCTACATTTTGCATTCATGTTTAATTCGCTTCTAATTCAACTTTAATATGTGTGTAATACATTTTTAATTCATTCGGCAGTTTATTATGTTTCTTCATTTGTTATGATTAGATTACTTGTCTGCTCTTTCGTTTGCGATTAGTTTGGATAGGTTGTTCCTACAAATAATTGAAAATATCTTTTGGAGTTTATATCTCAATTTTAAGAGGGTTTGGTTAAGTTTAGAATTGATTTTAGGAGAAATACTAGATTGAAGCACGAAAAGGATGAAGTTTATGGAACTATATCGGGTTTGTATTAAAGTTGTATTAGATATGTTTCATAATTGTATTAAAATTGTGTTAAAATCATGAACAATACATCCTACATGTATAATACCTATTGCAAATTTCACTCCCTTTTTAATGATATCAACTAAAACAATTTAGGTAACACACTTATAATATATGCACAATACATTTTTAATACATATTGCAAACATCACTTACGTTCTTAGTGATAGAAACCCAAAATAATTTATAAGACACATATAATACATGTTTTATTAATGAATAATACAAATTTAATTCAGTTTATAGATCGGTGTCTTGTCTTTCATTAGTTACGTTTTTCATTCATTCTTAATTTTCTCTTCTAATTCAACTTTAATATCGTGTAATACAATTTTAAAGCAAATTTAATTTATTTACTTGTTTAATATTTGTGTAATACACTTTTAAATACAATTTTAATTCATTTTGCAATTTATTGGTTGATTTGTTACGATTGAATTACTTGTGAAATTCATTGTTGATACAAATTCATTCAGTTTACATAGAATGCTCGTTTGCTACATTTTGCATTCATATT
Organism: Solanum acaule; assembly: GCA_036250505.1. Taxonomy (NCBI): domain Eukaryota; kingdom Viridiplantae; phylum Streptophyta; class Magnoliopsida; order Solanales; family Solanaceae; genus Solanum; species Solanum acaule. The sequence continues at coordinate 11,970 of JAJOOR010018600.1, forward strand.
TAATTCTCTACTAATTTAACTTTAATATTTGTGGAATACATTTTTAATGTAAATTTAATTCATTTTGCAATTTATTATGTCTCTTCATTTGTTGCGATTAGATTACTTGCCTAATTAATTAATTATTGATACAAATTTTATTTAGTCTACGAATTATTAACTACTCTATGAAAGAAAATAGAGAGAGAGTAAGGGAAAAAAAGTAAGAGAAAGAGCAACAAAAAATAAGCAAGAATAAAAATGTAACAGAGAAAAAGCAGCAAAAAGAAAAACAAGAGAGAAAGAACAACATAAAGAAAAAAAAGGGAGAAAGAGCGAGAGAGAAAAGGGAGAAAGAGGCAAGAGAGAAAGACAAATTTAATAAAATATATAGTATTGTTATATATTGCTATAAATAGTAATAATTAAAGAGTATATTTAAAATAAGTAATTATTTTTTAAAAGGGATTCACTCAAGTAATTAGCCCTATTACTTATTTTGTTTTAATTTAGGTAACATATAAATGAAATTTGAATAGTCAATCATTTCTTTTTATATAATTTGCGAATACTATAAATCATTAATTGTTTTGATTTATAGTACTTTTTACATATTTTTTAGATAATATTATTCATTCTCTCCCAAATTATTCGATGTAGAATTTCGAGAGTCAGGCAATTATTTTTTGTATGTCTTTTAGAGTTATTATGATTTGTAATAGTTTTCGTGTCATTTTCAAATAAGATATGTTACTCTTTTTGTCTCAATTTATGTGACACTAACATAATTTTGAGAACAAACCAAAATTTTTATATGTTTTTTTTTAAAAATTAAGATGTTAATTATTGTGATTTATAAATTTTTTTTAGTCCTCTTAAATGATATATGTTACTTCATTTGTTTCAATTTATGTGGCACGCGAGTCAATCAAATTTTTATGTCTTTTAAATATTTAATAATTATTGTGATTTATACTATTTTTTCATTTAACTTTGTTATCTTACTTCTCTTTTTCAATGGATTAGAAAATTTTGAAATTCAATTTTAAGTCAAATTTGAAGAAACATTCCGAAGTTATTTTCTCTTTTTTCACTTTAAATTCCTCATTAAAAATATAAAATAATTCTAAATTGTAATTATGATAAAATATAATTTCGATTTTCAAATATTATTTTTTATTTTTTAAAATAAAATTAGTTCTTTTAAGTACCCATTATTTTCACCTTTACTATTTTTTTATTAATGAAATATTGGGATTTAGGAATGTAATTGTTATCAGTTTTAATAAATAATTTACCATGAAATCAACAAAGTGGAAAAAAAATGAAAGAGGCAGAAGAAGCTGTGAGGCATGTAATGAAAGAGGAATGGAGTTGGAATTCAAAAGTAAGAGGTCCATATATATATGTTTTATATACAGAAAGAGAATGAATAAAAATCAATGTAAAGGAAATTGAAAGTGGAAAAAAGAGGGATAAGGACGGGCCCACATACAGCAGTACTTTTCGGCCGAAGGAAAATAGGAAATGGTAAAAAGCAAACATACAAGCTGTTCTTTAGTAAAAAATATGAGAAAGTACAATTTTTGAAACAATAAAGTATAATTTATTTAAGCATAGTAATAGCAATATACCAAAATTACCCCTGGCTAGGGAAGCAAGCATGTCGACGAACAGCTGCTTCCCTTAGCCTCTTATATAAAGTAGTAATGTATTCTGCCTTTATATTGTACGCTTATCACTTTGTCTCCTACACTACAAGATTCCCTTATGTATGGTTGTACCTCCTTCCATCCATGAAGCTCTTCTCTACTAAAACAATAATATAATAACATATGTAATTTTTTTTATGATAAACATTAATTGATAACTTGATATATCTGAATAAATAATATGCTATCATGTATTGTATTATTCCCTTAGTTTAATTTCATTTACATAACTAAATAGATGCTTTACTTTACTTGTCCATTTTAGCTAATAAAGAAATTTTTATTGATTTTCTCATACTTACCTTTGTACTTCATGTGTCTCTAATTACTTGTCCACTTTTGAATTGATACACCTATTAAGAAAATAATTATTGACATAGTGCGTTTACCATTTTACCCCTATTAATTATGAAGTGAATGAATTAAAAACTTAAGATTTTCAAGATGTTCTACATTTTTCAAAGTAATTAATTGAGGGTATTATAGGTAAAAAATTTGTTTTTCCTTGATTTGTCAAAACGGACAAGTAATTAGAGACAACTAAAAAAGGAAAAGTGGACAAGTAATTAGGGACAGAGGGAGTATTAAATAACGTAGTTGAATTTGGAGTTTTAAAGTGTCATTAACAAGGTTAGTTCAGTAAAGCACACTACTAATTAAAGTTTTCTTAGGGGGGTGTGAAGTGGAGGAGTCGGAAATTTGGTAAAAGGTAAGCAAATTTTCTTCTTAGCTATGTTAAGGGTGTGCAAAATTACATATACACTCATAATAACTAACATTTAACCTCTATACACCACATAATTTTTTGATGATAATGAGTGTGCACCAGACCACCCTTCACCTAAGGTAACTCCGCCCATAAGATATGTCAAATTAATAGGGGTCAAGTAATATGAAACGGAGGAAGTAAATCATACTTATAGTGTAAAAAAGAGATAAGTGTCAAAAACACACCTAAACTATTCCCTTTTTTGAGTTTCATATCTAAATTATTGGGAGCGTGAGTTTCATACCTACACTATCACTTAGTAGTTTCAAAACACACAAGACATTACTTTGGGTTATGATATTAGTTCTCTTCTTGACTTTACTTGTAAGACATTTGATTTTTATCTCAAATATTGTATAAGTTCTTGAGTTTGTAACATTAGATTGGGATAGAAACAGTAACAAGTTTTGACTATCTCGATCAGGGGTGGATCTAGTAAGGTTCGTGGGGTGCCACGCCACCCACGGGCTTCGACGAAAACTCTAGTATATATAGGTATATATCTACAATATAATTACAAATCCTAAACGTGCCACCCAGGGAACCAAAAGGCCTTGTGGTGCAGCTGGCTAAGGGTCATATTCTAACACGGAGGTCTGATGAGTCCATAAATTGGACTCATTTAGGGCTGTATTTTAATAGAAATTGTGTCCTCAAATGCTTATTTTATCTCAATATCTGATGAAAACCTTTAAGTTTCAGGAATTTGAAGTTTGAAGGAAAGCATGTACACTACTTCGCAAAAAAGAACGAAAAGGCTGAAAAGAACGAGAAAATAATGGCTTGAGGATCACCGAGTCCACTTGGCGAATCGCCGAAGGGTATCACTTCGCCTTCTATTCTAGTATGCTGAGCCCTGAAGGAAAGGATCAAGTCGGCGGAAAAAGGGAGCAGTTGGCGCATTGCCGAGAAGGTCCGCGAAGCAGTACTATGTCGTCCAATGACCTAGAGCATGACGATGCCGAAGGATGATGAAAGACAACGATGAACTACACCAAAAGGCGAATCGCCGAGTTGATCGGCGATTCCGACTAACGTCGCCAAGTGATCCGCCACAACACATATTTTTGAAAACTATAAATACTCGTTGAGAAGTTATAGCTTAAGATGAGTTTTTGTACTATCAGCTTTTGTAAAGAGTTTTAATATCAATTTTAGTATTACATTATAATTTTTAGTACTTTTTACTCTCAAGTTTGGAGAGGGTTTTGGAAAACTTGAAGAAAGGAGTTCATCTTCCCCAAGTTAGAAGTGTGTCTTCTCTATTCTTCTTCCTTTGCTTAAATCAAGGTTTAAATTCTTATACCCATTTGATTTCACTATCATTTTAGGTGTATTTTGTTATTTCTTGATGTATGGCTAAAAACTCCCATTCTTGGGGTATGATTTAGTAAATATGTGTTGATATTATTGTTGGGTCTTGCTTGCTAATAGGTTAGATGTATTTTAATGGTGATTTCACTTAGTGGTTGTAGTTTAATTTAATGGGTTTGTAGTTGCAAATACAAAGTCACCCATGTGTTTTTGGCTTGCCCGAGAAGGAGGTCGCGAAACCAAGACCACTAGACTGATGGCCTAAGGAGTGGGTCGACATGAGGTTCAGCCCGAGAGGGTGAGCCCTAGTCCCATATCCTAACACTCAGCTCGAGAGAGTGAGTGATGTAAGGTGTAGGCTGGTCTTCATGCGACAAATGGGTGTCCAAGAGGAACGCATTTGAAACGGGATAAGTTGCCCGAGAGGAAACTTATTTCCATTTAAAGCTTAGCCTAGTCACTATTATCTTGCAAATTTCCTATCGATAGCATGTACCCAACCATTTATCTCAACTTGTATTGCGATCACACCCCCAAGAACTCGTGCCAATACTTGATTTTCTTGTTATTTTTGCTGTTTTAGCTATACTTGTGACAAAACCACAAATTGATATTTGACACGTTTGTGTCCCCCCTTTAATTTACAATGTTTTTATTCGTCAATGTCTTTAGCTACGACTAGTTCGAACTAGATTTTATTTTTTTATTAATTCTCAAAACCGCTCCCTTGGGACACGACCCCAACCCTCGATTGGGTTACTATATTATCGACGATCGTAGACACTCGAATCGTAGTTAGTGTCGTTAGTCACGATAAGCATCAAAATGGTGCCACTGCCGAGGAGTGGTGTTACTTGAGAATTCTTGGATTAGTAGAATTTTTGTTCTTCTTAATTGTAGTTTACTAACCTTATTTTTAGTTTTGTTTTTCTTTAAGTTTGTGGTGTAGGTAGGTTCCCCAAAGATGGACGTTGGGAATGGTGGCAACTCAGCTAAGATGAAACAAGAAGTCGAGAGGGACTTCACATTACCCGCACTGGTAACTCAGTTGCATGAGTTAGCCACCAAAATAACAGAAGTGGAAAACCAGTGCAAGAGTCAAGGGAGGTACATACCTCCTCATGAGAGGAAGCAGTCCCGATGCAAGGAGAACAACCGTATCGAAGACACACTCCAAATAATTCTCCAAAAGATCACTGCACAAGATCAAATGTTGGAAGAAATTAAGGAAAGTGTTGAAGTGTTGAATCAAATGGTTGGCTCTCATTCTAGATCAATCAAGCTGATCAGGACACTCCTGAATTATGCGGTGCCTCCTCTTCACTCAAACGAACTATTGGGGTCACCTAGTAACACTAGGACCAACCCAACCAATGTGGAGTGAGTAAGGACTCGCGTTGAGCCACGACATTAAATAAGGCGTTACTTGGGAGGCAACCCAAGGTTTTTAAATGCTTAAATTTGCTTTTACAAATAATGGTGTGTTAGTGGTGTAGGTTCGAATGAGGAAAGTGATGACACATTACAGATTGGCTAGAAGATGATCAGTCGGCGAACCTCTGAATAGGTCGGCGCATCGCCAACCAGGTCGGTGATTTCGACTTAGACCGCCATCTTGATCCCAAGAAGTTAGCAAGTCTGTAACAATCGGTGGGACAAGAGACCACTCGGTGATACACCGAGTGGATTGGTGATCGCAATTAACGTCGTCGAACTAGCGTGAACTGGACGGTTATAATGGCCATAAAATTTAAAACTTCCACTTCTTTCACTCTCCCTCGCACACAAATCTCCTAAACTCGCACCAAGGTAGCATTTTCTTTAATTCAGCATTACTCTAGCTTTTTAGTTTGGGATTTGTGCTCAGGATTGGAATACTTTGCTGCCTAGCTTTTCAAATCGAATTTAATTGACATTGAAGGTTGGTTTCCTTTTCCCATGTTTACATTTGAAAGTTTTGTACTCATTTGCAATAATTGTCTCTTAGTGATGTGTGCTGGGCCTCTCTGCTAGGATTAGAATGTCTATTTCAATTTGAAAGTTATGCATGTGGTGCCTTGATCGTCGGACGCCCGTATCTGTTGTGATGGTAATTGAATGAAGTCTCATTGGGTTGTGCTCGCATGTTGTTTTGATTGTCTGGGTAAACTCTGAGTAGCCAATCTTTGTGCTAAATGTCGAAAAATTACTCAATGATAGAGAGGGTGACACTGCTCTTAAGAGAACATATCGTTAATTGGCCAAATGCGGCAAGTTCGAGAGAAATCTGAGTATTCTGGGGTAATGGGTAGTATGGGTCTTGTTCAAATTTCGTTAGTGTATGCTTTAATTTTCCTTTCGGGGTTTGCAGGATTGAATTCAAGAAGATGGATTGAAAACGGGCACGTTGAACCATTCGGTGAGCTGGATCGAGCCCGCCGAGTCGTTCGGCGGTTCGCCCAATGTCTCATCTCTCCCTTAATATCAAGTCGAGTTAGATGAAACTGTAACTTTCGGCGAGAAGCCATGGGTCGCCGAACGTACTTAGCGACTCACTGAAAGTAATATTGACCGCCTTTTATATGCTACCTATAAGCCCCTTATACACTGTAACTTTCAGCGGACAAACCTTTGCTCGCCGATCTAATTAGCGAGCTTTTCTGCAGTAGATTACCTATGATTTTATTTTGCCTCCTTAACTCCTCTAAAATCTTTTTCAGATATGACTAAACCCAACCAAGCTGGTAGCAACACACAACCCCGATACAGAGGAAAGGGGATCACAATCAATGAGGATGGAACTGCATCCATGCACAAGGCCACCAAAATTTCCACAACTAATGGAAAAGGCAAAGGCAAGGAAAAAACTGTTGAGCTATTAGATGCAAATAACGACAGTACCATTCTATACCAATGACCCAACAACATATGATAGTGAGAGCATGGGTTCTGATGAAGATGAACTGATGGAGGCACAGAGGAATGAGTTACGATCTAAACAAATGAACGACCCATCTCGGATCAGAACTCCTCGATCCACCACTCAGACTCCTCCAGTTTCAGAGCAGACAATAGTACTGGCACCTCCAGTATAAGGTCCCCCACCTAAATCAACAAATAGACTCAAGTCTGAGGGGCTGAGAACAATCATTGAGGAAAAACGGCTCTCCATAGATGGGGTGATCGATAAGTATTCCGAGATAATAGATTGCCTGAGATATCACAAATTTCAAATATTCACCAAACCCCGTGGCTCTTACATACCAAGCATGGTTAGAGAATTCTACAATGTATAGAGTGCGTTGGTACCTCAACAGAAGAGGTTGGTGTCATCCTTCAAAGCAGTTGACTACGTGGTCGTCAGAGAAAAGAAGGTAGCTTGTGACAGTGAAGCTATCAACAGAGCTTTAGGCATGTCTGATAATATTAATGACCACTGCCAGCACTTAATCAGAACAAAGAAGCTGGACGAGATGAAAATGTGGTTAGCCCCACTGATTTCAGATGTTGAGGCTCCGAAATGGCTAGTAGAAGGAGTTTCAATTGAAAAGAAGAACTTGAACATAACTGCAAGATACTGGTTCGGGTTCATCAGCAGCACAATCTGCCATCCCAAAATGAGTCGGTTTTTCGCCTTGCCAAGGCAGCTTGCTTGGGTTGCATCATAGAGAAGACGCGGATAAACCTGGGGGAAATCATTGCATCAGAGATCCATATGCGTGTAAAACAGAGCCAGACATCTCTTCCTTTCCCAATATTGATCACAAAATTGTGCAAAAGAGCTCAGGTGCCTAGAGATGCAACGAAAGATGTGGAATTGGATTCCACCGCCTCCACTAATATTCGAAAGATCGAAGCCGAATATCTTAAGGACCAAGCAAAAAAGAAACATAATGAAGTTGTGGCCACTGGAGCCACACCTACGAAGGAATCCTCGCCCACTCCGGCACCTAGGTCTTCAGGTATACCCGCTCCTTCTTCTCATTCACAGACTCCAGGTCCCTCTGTTTCTATGGTATCACACAGACCCACTGCTGCGGTTGCACCCTGCAAACCAATCACTCAGGCATCCTTGATCCAGATGGGACAGCTTGCCCAATCTGCTGATTTTTGGGCTACCAACATAGAAAACTCCATTCCAGGGATGATATAGGTTGCCCTCGATGATGCTATGACACCACTGAGCACAACTATTGATGCTTTGGCAGCCAGGATAGCCAGGTGTGAGTGTGACCAAAAAGCCACATAAGAGGTGACCGACTTAAAGGCCGTGATTGTAGAGCTGAGAAGAGATGTGGACTACCTCAAATCCTCCAATGTGTCCATGATCTTTGGAACAATGGAGATTTCGGACGTGCCTGAGATGCCTCAGACCACTACTGGACATGGAGACGGAGCAGAACAGATAGCCGATCTTGACTCAGAAGAAGAGACTGGTGAGGAAATGGTTTAGGGAGCTGCAACAGACGACATAGCCAAAATTGAAGAAATCATGATAGACGCTGCTGTGCAAGCCTCCTTGGCAAAGACTCCTGCTGCTGGATCCAGTAGAGCTGGTCCCTCTAGAAGTCACTTCGGGTATTGATGCCCACACACAAATTGCTACACCAGTTACTGAGACTTCGATAGGGAGAGAGACTGCATAGACATGAACTTTCTTTACCTCTATCTCTGTCTTATTTTGGTTTCAACTTTTAACTCTTTTAGTTGCATTTGAGGACAAATATCTTTTGTTTATGGTGGGGGTGAACCCCACACCTTTTGTGTCGACATATTCGTGTTTAGTATATTTTGATTGTTCTGTTTAAAATTGCTTTTACACTGCTTTTTGTGGATGTTTGAGCTCATGGCTCCTCTTTTTTACATGCAATTATTATTTTTGACAATTTTTTTTGATCCTTCGGAAAAAAATTTATTTTTCAAAAATTTTCGCCACCGCTTGTGTTGAAAGTGGCTGTTCTTTGGCATAATTTAAGTATCGATTCCAATTAATACTAATGACTTGAATAGTGCTATCAATAGAACGAACATGAATGTGCGGCTACGATGAGACCAAATGAAGTTGCATAGACAATATGAAAACTCTTTGCATCTTGTTTTGATTAGCCATTTATCGAATTGATTCTCATGTAATAACCGTTGCACACTAGAGAAAGTGTGTAGTCTTGTTTGACTTAACTGTCGATGCTTTGTGTGATTAGCTTACTTTGAACCATGCATGAATAAACCCATAATTTGCCCCGTTAATCTGATTGATTTAGAAAAGTGTCCTCTTAATATGATCTTAGGCAACTTTAAAGCGTGTGAGCCCAATTTGACATATACCTCTTTTGTGGCCTACCCGTGAGCGTGTGAAACTCTTTTGAACATCCCTTGAGCCTTACCTTTCTTTGGAAGAACCTTGATGAACCCTAGACCTTACTTAACCCACTACCTATAATCTTCTTGAGTTGTGATTTAGTGAATAGCCAACTTAGGCCAAAAGCCTAAGTTGGGGGTTGGGGGTGTGTTGAAAAGGAAAAGGAGAAGTCAAGAAGTGCAAAAAAAAAAGTCTCTCTAACCCATGGTATTGCAAAAACAAAATGGAAACCCTCCGTAAAAAAAAAAATTTGGAAAAAATGCATAAGGAATTGGGTTTCCAAGCAATACATGGAGAGTGAATGAACGGATGACTTAGAAGCACTAGAAGAAAAAGTGATAAGGGAAGGAAAGAGGACATTTTGAGAACACCACATCTCACGAGGATGAAGAAGTCACTGAGCCTAAATGATCATATCTTTACACTCAGCCCCATTACAAGCCTTGAAAATACCTTTTTGATCTTGAGTAAGCCGAATCAAAAGTCGATTAGAAAATAAGGGTAAACCTATGGGTGAAAACATGCATTGTGTTCCTCTTTTTGAGTGTGAGCGTTGCATCTGATTCCTGACCTTAAATTGAGTAGCCTCTATGTGTGAATATGGAATCATTCTTTGTGTAAGGGCATTTAGATACTTTTGTTGAGCTTGAACATACATTAGTAGAAAGTATTGTGAACATGGGAATCTTTGGTAATGGTGTGTCACAACTTGAATCTTTGAGTACACAGTAAAATCTTTGCATAAGTAGTTTGAAGTCTTATTGTGTACATTCATGATTGAGTCTTGTGTAACACTGTTTGAGACACTCTTTTTGAGCAGCTGAGCTTGAGTTTGCTTGAGGACAAGCAAAAATTTAAGTTGGGGGTGTTGATGAGTCCACAAGTTGGACTCATTTAGGGCTGTATTTTAATAGAAATTGTGTCCTTAAATGCTTATTTTATCTCAATATCTGATAAAAACCTTTAAGTTTCAGGAATTTGAAGTTTGAAGGAAAACATGAACACTACTCGCAAAAAGGAACGAAAAGGCTGAAAAGAACGAGAAAATGATGGCCTGAGAATCGCCGAGTCCATTTGGCGAATTGCCGAAGGGTCTCACTTCACCTTTTATTCCAGTATGCTGAGCCCTGAAGGAAAGGATCAAGTCGACGGAAAAATGGAGCAGTTGGCGCATCGCCGAGAAGGTCCGTGAAGCAATACTATGTCGCCCAATGACCCAGAGCACGACGATGCCGAAGGATGATCTAAGACGGTGGTGAACTACACCAAAAGGCGAATTGCCGAGTTGATTGGTGATTCCGACTAATGTCGCCGAGTGATCCGCCACAACACATATTTTTGAAAACTATAAATACTCGTTGAGAGTTATAGCTTAAGATGAGTTTTTGTAGTATCAACTTTTGTAGAGAGTTTTAATATCAGTTTTAGTATTACATTATAATTTTTAGTACTTTTTACTCTCAAGTTTGGAAAGGGTTTTGGAAAACTTGAAGAAAGGAGTTCATTTTCCCCATGTTGAAAGTTGGTCTTCTCTATTCTTCTTCCTTTGCTTAAATCAAAGTTTAATTTCTTATAACCAGTTGATTTCACTATCATTTTAGGTGTATTTTGTTATTTCTTGATGTGTGGCTAAAAACCCCCATTCTTGGGGTGTGATTTAGCAAATATGTGTTGATATATTGTTAGGTCTTGCTTGTTAATAGGTTAGATGTATTTTAATGGTGATTTCACCTAGTGGTTGTGGTTTAATTTAATGGGTTTGTAGTTACAAATACAAAGTCACCCATGGGTTTTCGGCTTGCCTTAGAGGGAGGTCACGAAACCAAGACCATTAGACTGATGGCCTAAGGAGTGGGTCGACATGAGGTTCAGCCCGAGAGGGTGAGCCCTAGTCCCATATCCTAACACTCGGCTCGAGAAAGTGAGTGGGGTAAGGCGTAGGCTGGTCTTTATGCGGCAAATGGGTGTCCGAGAGGAACGCATTTGAAACGGGATAAGTTGCCCGAGAGGGAACTTATTTCCATCTAAAGCTTAGCCTAGTCAATATTATCTTGCAAATTTCCTATCGATAGCATGTACCCAACCATTTATCTCAACTTGTATTGCGGTCACACCCCAAGAACTCGTCCCCATACTTGATTTTCTTGTTATTTTTGTTGTTTTAGCTATACTTGTGATCAAACCCCAAATTGATATTTGATACTTTTGTGTCCCCCCTTTAATTTACAATGTTTTTATTCGTTAATGTCTTTAGCTACGACTAGTTAGAACTAGATTTTATTTTTCTATTAATTCTCAAAACTGCTCCCTTGGGACACGACCCCAACCCTCGATTGGGTTACTATATTATTGACAATCGTAGACACTCGAACCGTAGTTATTGTCGTTGGTCACGATAAGCATCAAGGTTGCGAGGTCGAATCTCGTTGAGGCCCTAACAAGTTTTTAACTTGCTCGCTGAGGCCCTGACATTTTTTTAATTTGCAATTTTATCTTGCTCCCTTTTTTTTTTCTAGTTAAATTGTTGGCCCTAGGACTAATTTATTATATAATCAAACAAAAGCCAAATAATTCAAATCAGGTCCAAAAGTGACCTGATCCAACAATTACAAACAAAAGCAAAAAGCAGCTCTCAGACACTCTTCAAGAAATGTCTGAAAATTTTCTCTTGCGTTGATTTCAGGTGAATCCAGCCTTCTCCTAAATCGTTGTCTTCCTACTGCCCAGTCCCATACATAACCTCTCTATTGTACTTGATATTGTTCTTGTTTTGTAACCCTATATTCATTGCTTAATTTGATCAAGTTTGTTATGATTGAATCTGATAGCATCCAAGGAAGCTCTACTCCATTGAAGGACAAGGATGAAGCTTTAGAAACTCCAAGGAGGCCCAGAACAAGATCTCAAACCAAGGAGTTCAATATATGCTCAATGGACTTCAATCGCTGATCCAAAGGGGTCTTATTGGGGAAGAAGAGCTCAAGCTCAAGGCAGATGAATTGTCCAGATGCTACAACTATTTGGTGGCCCAAATTCAATCCCAAGATGAGGCATTTTAAGGTCCAATTTCGTGCAAATAAGGTCAAGAAGAGTCCAAGAATCAGCCACAACAAGAGTTGCTTTCTGCTCAAGTTTTGAGAGAAGACTAGTCAAACTTTCCAAGATTGTCAAGATTCTCTTCCTAGTTGGGATTTATCTTATTTCTTTATTTATATATAGGTTATTA